>PVKM010045618.1:0-11907 GCA_004027735.1 Carollia perspicillata
GCACAAAATAGGTGGAGGTTAGGAATACCATAGGAAATGGAGAAGCCAAAGAACTTATATGTATGACCCAGGGACATTAACTTAATTGGGGGTGGGGAATGCTGGATGGTGAGGGTAGTGCAGGGCAGAGGGGGATAAAGGAGTGGGAGGAAGTTGGGGCAACTTTAATAGTATAACCAGTAAAATGTACTTAAAAATAAACGTAATGGATATCATAAAAAAGAAGAGTTTGGGTTAAAATTGGGGGTTTTTTATAGCAGAAGCTTTTGCAAAATATTAATGTGTGTTGTGAAACAGAATAGCTATGTATGTTTTTTAAACACATGGTGAAACCATATCAGAATATATTGGAGCACTCCATTGGAGCACACTCTAGGCAACACTGTTACCAATTTAGTTTTGTCCCTATTTTCCCCACCGGACACAAAAATGTCTGTTATATCTAAAATGTGTAATCATGAAAACAAATGTAATTGTACCACATTTCTAAAACAAGAAGTCTTCATGAAGAATGTTAAAAAGAAATTTATGAAGGGAAATATATGATATTAAAAAGGCCTTTTTTATGAGAGTGGAAGAATTAAGGGCACGAAAAAACAAGCAAAACAAAAATGTTTAGGGAAAAAAATCTACAAAGTAATCAATAAAGGATAATATACAAATTGATTTTAAATAAATGAACTTAGACTCTTACACATAAATAGGCAGTGGACATAGAAAGGATTACTAATATATAAATATGGAAAAGGTTTTCAAAATCTATAGTCAAATATCACAAAAGAAAATGCTATTGTATATTGAGTTATCATGTTACATATGTGAATCGAACATCACCCCCTCCTTGCCAAACATAGTACTGCATTTGTGATTAGACACTTCACATTCTCTTTCTGTCTTCCTAGTTCCCACTCTGTGATGGATCTCACACAAAACACAATGAAGAGACTGGAGACAACGTGGGACCTTTGATCATTAAGAGAAAAGAAACTTAAATCAACAGTTTGATGCTGCAAACCAACTTGTCCTGATTGTTTAATTAGAATGACTACCACTTCTGTCTAATTTGCCTTCTCTGGGTTCTAGATGTGATCCATTGCAAACTGCTGCTTTCATATTCATGGCATTTGCCATACTTGTTGAGCCACCATGGTGCACATTTGTTTAAACAAAAAAAAAAGGAAAAAGTGAAAGCAACATCATGGCCTGTGGGTTATTTTGGTCTTGGAAGGATCCGTTTCTTTACATTCAATATAATCACATTAGAATGTAGTTGTATGTTGAAGTTAAAGTAATAAATTATTCTCAAAATCATGAATATTCAAATTTACTTATAATATTCAAGAAAAAAGTATCACCTTTTATAACTTAGTTAACCTAGAAAGTAAATTGAGTGTGTTTGAGCTTCATTAATCTCAATACAATGTAAGAGAAACCTGTTATGACCTTGATTTTCCTCTTGACAGTGATAACAACACAGAAAATACGGCTTCAGTGTTTTCCCAGTTTTTAATCAAAATGAACTTCGAATGTTATTCTGCTTATTTAGAAGTGGGCCAGGTCAATAATAAAGGGATGGTAACTTCTTTTGTAGTCATCTTCATGGATAGTTCATTGATCCATTAAAGCAACCACTAGTGATTTCGATCTCAAAGGGAATAGATTTAAAGTGGTCATGAAGGATGCCTTAAAATATAATGTTCCAGAATTACAGCCCAAGAAGTAGCTTGCAACAATATGGGGACATTTAATTGGAGAACATAATGTCAAGTCTCCTAAATGCAAAGCCACACATCCCTGACAAATGGAGGTCATAGGGTAAGAAGAAATGTATGAGAACATTCTTATTTCCCAAAGACTCAGCCCACAAACATTACATCCATTACTAATTCAGAAAAATGAAAATATAAAAACTTAAGTAATTAGAAGCAATAAAAGGAGAAAGGAGTAAACATTTTTTAAAGAGAATTTTGGATATTACAAGTAAGGAGAAAAACATGGCAAAATACGTATGTAATGTAGGCAAACATTAGAAATTTACAAAAGTAATAAGCTTTTTTTTAAGATTTTATTTATTTTTAGGGGGGCGGGGAGAGAAACATCATTGCGTGGTTGCATCTCATGTGCCCTGCTGGGGATCTGGCCAATAATCCAGGCATATGCCCTATATGGGAATCAAACCTGCAACCCTTTGATTCACAAACCAGCACTGAACCCACTGAGCCACACCAACTAGGGCAAGATAAATACTCTTACCATTTCTTTTAGTATACTTGACTCCTCAGTAGTAGTAAATCACAAGCTTCTACTTGCTAAAATCCAGAATTACCTTGGAAGTTACAGGAATCAATGAAACCAAACATTAGCGTTCTTATGTGACCACTGATACTTTTTAAATGTACAATTTTGTGTTTTATGGTATATGAAGTTGATGCCCAGATTACGTATACTGGTTTTAAGTATCCCATGTAACTTACTTAAGTATCCTATGTAATTTACTTGTGACATATCTTTAAAACACATCTTGAGCACAAATTCTAAACGATCACAAATCTGGATTCTGCCTATCAGTTTGTTAGGGTTCTGTGCCCTTCCCCCCTTTTAAAATAAGCATGAATGGATCAGCAAAAAGAGCATTATGCTTTTAAAAGGTTGTTTCAAAGAAAAAAAATCCATGCACTCCCAAAGTTTCTGGTAAAGGGACATTCAAAATCTGTTAGAACAGATTAAACTTTTCTTAATTTTGAATTTGAAATATTATTAGTCATGCATTTTTATACTTAAGTGGAAGAGAAAATAAGTAGTACCAATTCTCAAAACTATTTTTCAAAGGTATAAAATTATATGGGGGGGTGTGTTTATGGTGAAATTGTAGATCTACCATAGCATCAAGTCCAAAATAATTAGGTAAATTTATATGTTGGGTTGTTAAAATTTTATTACATGCTCTTGAACTAGAATTTCTTTGGATATTAAAACCTTTTCATGTTACTTATTGTAAAAAGTCAAGTGGGTGTGATTTAGTTAATGTACGTTTTCACACAAAAGTCACCGTTTTCATTTAAGCATCCTAAAGCTGCTAATTGCTTTTTCATTTGATTGGGAAATCAGGCAAATGGAGCTTCCCCACAGCACCACCATCTTTTTATCCTCCATGTCATTTATGTTCCAGTGATTTCCAAATAAGATTTTAGGCAAGGTTGAGAATTTTCTAATGTTATGAAGACACTTGTTCACTGTGATTTAGAATGACATTCGTCTCACCAGACATGCATTAAGCATGTAGACCATACACTATGTAATTGAGAATGAAACATTTGGAGAATTAAAAGCTCACAGTTTAGATTATATTGTTTATGACATAGGTTATATAACTTATGTTTTGGTGTTATTTTCCTTGACAAATTATAGCAGGCACAGTCATGTATGCAGTCTTTTACTAAGTAGGTGAATTTATTTGATTTTTGCATTAGATTTGGGCTTTGTTTTTTGGATAAACATACATCAATTACAGCTCCTAATTAGCAGCAAGTTTAGTGTTGGGCATCTGTGAGGATTCTCTACTAGTTGTCTACCAGAAGGTGTCCCTGCTTTTAACACTGATTTCAAGCAAAGCCACTCACCTCTCAGCCTTTTAATTGAAGTAGTTGAACTAAATGTCATTTTAAGCAATTGTTCCTAAAATGTAGGCCAAGACTAAATTTTCAGCATCCATAAAGAGGGGAAAAAGGCTGATAGAAAGTTATCAACTAAAATTTAATTTTTATAGAATTATTAAGTGTGGGAGTGACTAAGCCAAGGTCCTATATTCAGTTCTCAGACTTACTGTTTTATAGGTATTGAAACAACATAGTTTGATTTTAATACTTAATTCTTATATATGAAAGTTTTTATATATGATTATTAGTACAATGCATTGCAACTTAATATAAAATTATTAATGTTTAAAAATGGTCTTTTAATTCCATTTACCATCATGGATCCAAGCTAAGGATAATCTCAATCCATACTAATTCCTTCACAACCTGTAATTTTAACATGGTGATTTGCAAAGGATGATTATTAACAGCACATCTGCATTTCCTGTGAAAGTTTATTTTTTCTGGATTTAAGTGAAGTACTTCATTAAAAAGGTGCATATATTAACTGAAGTTGCCAGGAATCCTGCCAAAAGGGAAAGACTGGCAATAAAATTTTAATCTATCAATCAATGAATATGATTAAGATGTAAATTAGGAGTATTTGATAGAGTGTCACCCCCGTAGGTCTGTAAACAACAAAAAAGGCAGTTCAACCTCAACTGGAACAAAAAAGTACCAAGCTGAGAATGTTTCAGGTAGGTATTGTGTAAATTAGATCTTCACCTTCAGCAATAAAATACCTGTAGATAGTCAATTTCTTTCTAGTTCTTCCAACCTGTCATGGATAAGCAGAAATCAATTTCTGTCAAGACTTGGATCTTCAAGTGCTGCTTTAAAAGTTGTTTTCATTTGTTAAGTATACAGAGTTGTATAGATCCCCAGCTTTATTTTTACATTTAAAATAATTCTGAATGTCTACCACCTCCCTACATGCTCATTATGGTAAGATAAATTGTTTTTGGTAGGTTTTTAAAAATATATGTTATTGATTATGTTATTGCAGTTATCCCAGTGTTCCCCCTTTGCCCCCTCTTCCCAGTATCCCCATTCCCTCCAACATGTCCCACCCCCTTAGTTCATGTCCATGGATTGTGCATATAAGTTTTTTGGCTTCTGCATTCCCTGTACTATTCTTAACATCCCCTATCTATTTTGTAGCTACCATTTATGATTCTTACTCCCTGTATATTTTCCCCCATTCTCCCCCTTTCCCCTCCCAGCTGATAGCCCTCCAATTGAACTCCATATCTATGATCGTGTTCCTATTCATGTTGCTTGCTTAGTTTGCTTTTATAGATTCAGTTGTTGATGTGAATTGTTGCCATTTTAATGTTCAGAGTTTTTATTTTCTTCTTTTTCTTAAGTCCCTTTTAACATTTCATGTAATAATGGCTTGGTGATGATGTACTCCTTTAGCTTTCCCTTGTCTAGAAAACAGTTTATCTGCCCTTCCGTTCTAAATGATAGCTTTGCTGGATAAAGTAATGTAGATTGCAGGCCCTTGCTTTTCATCACTTTGAATACTTCTTGCCATTCCCTTCTTGCCTGCAAAGTTTCTTTTGAGAAATCAGCTGATGGTCTTATGGGCACTCCTTTGGAGGTAACTGTCTCCTTTCTCTTGCTGCTTTTAAGATTCTCTCTTTTTCTTTAATCCTTGGCATTTTAATTATGATGTGTCTTGGGGTGGTTCTCTTTGGGTCCAACTCGTTTGGACTCTGTGCTTCCTGGACTTATATGTCTATTTCCTTTACCAAATTAGGGAAGTTTGCTTTCATTATTTTTTTCAAATAAGTTTTTAATTTCTTGCTCTTCCTCTTTTGGCATTCCTGTGATTCAGATGTTTGTAAGTTTGGACATGTCCCAGAGTTTCCTTAGACTAACCTTGGTTTTTTGTTTTTGTTTTTTAATAATTCTTTTTTCTGTTGTGACTGAATGCTTATTTCTTCCTTATGGTCCAAATTGTTGTTTTGAATCTTGGCTACATACCCGCCACTGTTGGTTCCCTGTAGATATTCTTTATTTCACTTAATGTAACCTTCATTTCTTCCTGGGTCTTTTTTATGCTGTTGCCGTAGTCATTGAGTTCTTTGAGCATCCTGATAACCAGTGTTTTGAATTCTGCATCTGATAGGTTGGTTATCTCCATTTTGTTTAGTTCTCTAGAAAGAGGTTTGGGCTTTTTTTCTACAGTTTTCTGTTTTTTCATTTGGGCCATATTCGTTTTTTTTTTTCTTTCTTTTTTTTTTTTAGATTTTTTTATTTATTTCTAGAGAGGGGAAGGGTGGGAGAAATTGAGGGAGAGAAACATCAGTGTGTGGGTTGCTTCTCACATGGCCCCCACTGGGGATCTGGCCTGCAACCCAGGCATGTGCCCTAGACTGGGAACTGAACCTGCTACCCTTTGGTTCACAGGTTGGCACTCAATCCACTGAGCCACAGCAGCCAGGGCTGGGCTATATTTCTTTATCTCTTCAATTTGACAGCCTCCCTGTGTTTGTCTGTGTATTAGGTAAAGCTGCTTTGGCTCCCTGTCTTAATAGCATGGCCCATTGCGTTGTTTGGGGGGGGAGGCCGGCATTGGGATTTTTTGCCAATAATACTACCAACCAACATTTTCATTGTTGGCTTAAGCAGTGGCACATCTAACTCAATTTACAAGATAGATATGAGAGATGAGGTCTCTTATGGCTCTGTTATCCATTAAACTTAGCTAAATCTGTTCAATTTATTTCAAAATCTCCCAACTATGAAAGTTAGAGTTCCATTTATATACTCCATCTACAGGGCAATCCTCTTTCTTTTTTGTAAACTTGCTTAACAAGGCTTCCTCCCCTCATCTAGACAATAAGGCTGTGCATTCACCTCAATACCATTAATGATTTTACTTAAAATTTCCCAACGTTGACCTGACTGGTATGGCTCAATTTGTTGGCCATCAACCTGCCAAAGCAGAAGGTTGCTGGTTTGATTCCAGGTCAAGACATGCCTGGGTTACTAGTTTGGATCCCAGACAGGGCACTTACAAAAGGCAATAGGTCGATGTTTCTCTCCCTCTCTTTCTGGCTCCCTTTTCCTCTCTAAAAATAAATAAAATCTCAGCCTTCATCTTTCTGATTTGCAGTCTGCCCTGCAACTATCACACGAACCTTTTTCTTATATCTTCACCTCTGCATCCATTCCAATAAAGAGCATTTTAGTCATCACTTAAAACATGCTCTTCTTCTAGGGTTCCCTGGAAGCTGCTTCTAGCACAAAAGCTAAAATAACGTTTGCTGGTTACTACTTCCATCCTAGCCGTGGACGCCACCTAGTGTAGAGTCCGATAATGAAATTTTTAAGCCATGAAGTGCAGTTCTTAGTATGCACTTAAGGCCCTAACCCTGAAGTACCTTTGTACCTCCAAAAGTTTGGTCACTTAACAACAGCTTACAGCTTACAGACCTGCGACTCCCTTATGCTTATAGCATCTGGTTTGCCAAGTCATTGGTAATGTCCTGGGACTCTTTTTTTTTTTAACTGCTAAGCAAGAACATTTTGAAGTTTGGCCATTAACAATATATTCACTACCCAGAATGGTTACAAGTACAGAGCAGGTGCTCAATAAGTACTTGTTTTATTTGAATGGAATTATATTTTTTAATCTTGCTTATTTATTGATTTGCGAGAGAAAGAGAGACATAGATTTGTTGTCCCACTTATTTATACATTTATTGATTGGTCCTTGTATGTGCCCTGACTGGGAATGGAATTTGCAACCTTGAGCTACCAGCCAGGGCCTGAGTATATTTTTAAAAGAATACAAAAATAATTGTTAAAGAAATATTTTTGTCTTGTTTTGCCCCTGGGCCCTGATTATCTGTTTTTCAAGTTTGTTCCTCTACTTCCAATATGACAGACTCTTGAACATGCCTGTTAGGAAAATGTACTGTATTACTATCCTATCTTGAGAAGATTGATCATAATTTAGTCTAATACTTCTGTGCCTGAAGTTTTAGTATAAAATCCAGCAAACAAATACTACTACTATCCAGATTAGCTTGTTTTAAGACAGTGTGCACATGATACTTAGGGTGGGAGAAGGAGTGTGGCATTTGGCTTGTTTAAAGTCTGTGGACATTGCTTTGGGAGAAGGGAAAGCTGATATGAAGCCCTGGCATTTGTTCTTCTGTAAGGCTTTCTTTTTCTAAAGATTTTATTATTTATTTTTAGAGAGGGGAAGGGAGGGAGAGAAACATCGATACGTGGTTGCCTCTTGCACGCCCCCTACTGGGGATCTGGCCCCCCAACTGGGAATCAAGCCCATGACCTTTTGATTCGCAGACCAGCACTCAATCCACTGAGCTACACCAGCCAGGGCTGTAAGACTTTCTAACTGCATTTGTTACCTCTCTGGGAGCAGTGGGTACTGGTGCAATAGTCATGGCCTTCTGAATCTCATTTCAGTTCAAATTCCTGCTCTGCCACTAATTAGTTGAGACCTCAAAGAAATAATTTTCTGTGGGCCTCTGATGCTTAATTTTATGTGAACCTCATGGGGCCACAGAGTGCCTAGATATTTGAGCAAGCATTATTTCTAATGTATTTATGAGGGCACATTCAAATGAGATTAACATTTAAATCAATAGACCAAGTAAAGCAGATTGTCTTCCCTAATATGCATGGGCCTCATCCAATCAGTGGATGGCCTGGATAAAACAAAAAGGCTGACCTTTCCCAGATGAAGAGAGAATTCTTCCTGCCTGACTGCCTTCAAACTGTAGTAACTACTCTTTCAGGGACCCAAGCCTGTTAGTCTTCAGACTGGAACTACACCATCAGATCTCCTGGGTCTCCAGCTCACTGACTCGCCCTGCAGAGTTTAAGACTGGTTATCCTCCATAATCTCACAAGCCAATTTCTTTTAACAAATCTCACCACCACCACCACATCTCTCTGTCTCTCTCTCTCCATACAAATATAGATACAAAAATACATACACTATGTTGTTGCTCTGGTGATTCCTGACTAATTCAACCCCTCTTTTTATTTTTTTAAACATGTAAAAGGGGGATTATACTTACTTGGAAAGGGTTAGAGATAGTAAATTTAAACATCTATCGTGGAATCTTATATATAACACAACTACCTTGGATACCTGACCCTAATATTATGTCTGCTGTTAAAAGTAGTATAGAAAGAGATTCAGAGTTGTTTTCTACATAAATAATGTAGACAAATTATTGAAATTGGCAAATTTATTTTGTTAACCTCCCCAAGATATTTTTTAATGTATCTTATTTTTCTGCATGGGAGGGGGGAAGCAATTTTTTAAATTGCAGGGTCTTTCTGCAGCAATTTCTAAAAATAATTACTGGGCACCTACTCTTTGCCAAGCTGTAAGTAACAAGACTGAAACAGTCCCTGCCCTACAGAGCTTATTAACTCCCAATTCTTAATAGAGAGGAAGGTTAGTGTTAGACACAAGAAATAAAGCTATTATTAATTAGTATGTTTAGAGATAGCAGGTGAGTGAGATAAGTACAAACGAATAAGAATACAAGGGGCCCAAAACCAGAATCAGAGGTCAAAGCAGTAAGAGCTGAAAAGTGAGCAAATGTTTGAAGGGGAAGAGGAGCAAGCAAGTTTCACGTTTCTGACCTGACATGGCCCTGATTGGTTCCAACCACTTGTTAGATCTGCAGAGCACCGTCCTGTGAAATGATCTCATTGGTAGGATTTTTCTTCCCTGTTAACGTGCAAGATGAAATTCAGTTGTCATCCCTGACTCATCAGGTGAAAGCGGGACCAAGTCTAGGATTAAACCCAGGTAGAAGAGGCTGGCCCTTTCTGCTTTAGCTGAAACTTCAAAGGTTTTATATCAACCTTCATCACTTCAGCAGAAAGGCTAAGAAGTTAATTCAGTAGTAGTAAGTATTGTTGTCATTGCCTAATGAAGAAATACCTGAGCTGGATGAAAATGTTTCATGATCTCAGTTTAAATAGTGATATTTTAATTTAAGCTATACTACAATGTAATTTTGAAGAGGGTTAAGAGGGTACATATACAAAAACCATTCTTAGAATTCACTGCCCATCAATGAGCAGCCTGGACAGTCATTAAAAAAGCAAAGAGGTGCCCTGGCTGGTGTAGCTCAGTGGACTGAGCACGGGTCTGTGAAGCAAAGGGTCACCAGTTCGATTCCCAGTCAGGGCACATGCCTGGATTGCAGGCCAGGTCCCCAGTAGGGGACACATGAGAGGCAACCACACATTGATGTTTCTCTCCCACTCTTTCTCCTTCCCTTCCCCTCTCTCCAAAAATAAATAAGATTTTTTTTAAAAGGCGAAAATCTAAGGACTCTGCCTTTTCCACTGTGTGACCTTGGTCAGGTCACATAACTTATTTGAGCCCTTAGAAAACAGGGATAATAGGGCTGACTTTCTCACAGGGCTGCCATGAAAGAAGAAATGCACATGAAGCACTTTACCTTGTGCCCAGCACCTGGTAAGTCTGCTCAACTATTCATTATTGTGCATTACTGTTCAGCGGTTGAGCAGCATATCGGAATGCTGTAGGGCTCATCACTACTGCACAGCCAGGACCATTTCAACTCAAGGCAACGCTTTACTTGATCAGAAACTACAGTTTGGTGAGAACTATAATCAAACCAACTATAGTTGGTTTGATTATAAAATTGCTTGGATTGTTATATCTTTTATTTAATCAACACTGTCTAAAGGCCCAGAAGAAACTGGAAAAGAACAGAAACAATAAATACACCACATGAAGGTGGTGAGATTGGAAATTTAAACTGAGAGCAGTAACCCAAGCACTCCCACATTTTTCTCTTTCCTTTCTGTTCTTCGGCCCCTTCTATTAATATCTGTTCCATAGGATGAAAGCTTTGTGAGAAATGCAGCTCTGGAGTTTCCCATGTATTGGTTACCATGCCCACCAGGGGGAGACCTGGCCACACCTTTCTATAGCAAGGTACTAGGTATATTGGAACAAAGTCTTTTTTTTTAAGTTTTCATTACCATTTAATCAAGATTAGAAAAACTGCAATACTGTTGACTAATGTGAGAGTACCACTTGATTTCAAAGAAGCAGTTTCAACCAGCTGTATGTATTAGTGTCCTAAGGGAGAGAAAATAGGAAAAGAAGGACAAGGTGGAGGAGGAAAAGGGGAAGGAGAGAAGAGAATGGGCAGAATCAAACTCCAGAGAGTAAGCAGTTCAAAACAAGCAGACCTCAGACTAGTCTTTTATCAGTACACACACAATGCACATTTGCAAGGTAAGAGCTCCAAGAAACTCCACATTTAAATAAAAGTTCTAATCTCTCATTGCCTTCAAATATTACATCTTAAACAATAAGAAATATTTTAAATAATACACTTCATGAGTGAAGCACATTTCTCTAGCCTTAATAAAATTTTCCAAAAAGTGAAGAGATTATTTTTTCTTGGTAAGGAGAATTCCATCTATTCCTATTTTTGGGGAGGATAAAATGAAGATAGATAGATAGATAGATAGATAGATAGATAGATAGATAGATAGATAGATCTGATATCTTACAAGTATCAAAAGCAAGCCAAAGAGACTTCCGGCCAAGATGGAGGCGTAGGTGGAAACACCGTACCTCCTCTCACAACCAAGATTAAGGACAACAAATATTTATAAACAATAACACAACCAGAACACAGAAAATTGAACTACGGAAGTCCATCAAACATTCAACCAGACCGGTAAGAGGGGCGGAGTCTGCAGGCAGCGGAGAGGGAAAGCAGCAGGAAAACGTGGTGGCTGCCAGGCTTGGGAGCACCGGGCGGCGTAGGTGGCATGGAGCTTGCAGACCCTAGACGTGGGGAGGAGACGGGAGGAGACGAGCAGGGCACGCAGGGCACACAGGGCAGTTGGCCAACCGTGGACACACATTCGCATGCAGATAAACTAGGCAAGAGCGGGCAGTGAGACGGACCGCACAGCCCAGGGCCCCAGCGACGGGAAATAAAGCCTAAAACCACCGATTGAAAAGGTGCCGGGAGAGACTCCCAGCCTCACAGGAGAGGTCGCTGGGGAGACCCGCAAGGTCCCGGAGTGTGCATAGGCCCTCCCACCTGGGAACCAGCGTCAGAGGGGCCCGGTTTGCTTGTGGAAGGCAGCGGAGGGGACGCAAACGCGAGAGAGCGGGAACGGGCGCCATTGTTCCCTCTCTGACCCCGCCCCCACAGACAACGTCACAACTTGGCGACTAGGCTGCCCCGCCTTGGTGAACACCTACGGCTCC
>PVKM010045619.1:0-11930 GCA_004027735.1 Carollia perspicillata
CATTTTCAATTAAAATCAGATTCCTTCTTTTGAAACGTCTCAAAGCAAACTTCCCTTAAGCGGTCCTGTGGGAAGATGGCAGACAGGGATGTGTAAAAAGCAATCACAGGCCTGCCAGCTGGCTCAGTTGGTGAGCACATCACCCCGTACACCAAAGGGCTGCGGGCTCAATTCCAGGTCAGGGTGCAGGCTCAGGCTGCAGGCTTGATCCTGAGTCGGGGAGCATACAGAAAGCAACTGATGTTTGTTTCTCTAAAATCAATAAAACCTATCTTCTTGGTGAGGATATTTTTAAAAAGCAATCATAAGTATCAAGCCCAGATCCCTAGAAAAGTCGTTTCCTGCCTTTGTGACAAACACACAAAACCATAACAATGTTGCAGTGGATAGTGCAAGCTTTGCCACAGCAGCTCAGGGCGAGTTCAAGGGAGAGCTTCTCCCCCCAGGATGTTCCTGCCAAACGGCAACCCTCTGCCTGGGTGCTTTCCAGCAAATGGCAAAAAAACTGGGCTCAGTTCTCAGAACAAAGAGAAAAAAAGAGTATCTTCTTGGACACCTACTTTAGTAGTCCTTCCTGATCTTAACTCTGAGCCTGTTTTCCCCTAATCATGCAAGAAGGGAAGGGTGGGTTGGACACCTGTAATTTACATACCACACAAAGGAACTAAGGGTGGGTGGGACCCCTAGAGTGCACAGACCACTAGTCACTATCAACCACAAAACTAAAGCGTTATTGCACAAGGTAAGATCTGAATGTTGACCTAGAGGCTCCCTCTAAAGCTATTCACAACATAAAGTAGATCCAGGGTTCCCTTGCCTTTGGTTCCTGCAAGTTTTGCTAAAGCAAAAGGTGGTGGATGGGGGGCGGGGGGCACATGCTGCCCCAGGGAATTTGCATATAGCTAAATAAAATCAATTCTGCAACAAATAGGGCCTTGATAACCTCCCTTTAAAAGGAGGCAACACACATACACACACACACCCTTCCAATTGATACTGGAAGACCATGAAGTTTCTCTAAGTGAATTTGCTCAGTGAGCAACATTTGTGAAGGTATCTGCTTTTATGGCCTGCCAGGAAGAAGGCATCTGGTCAGAAAGTGCCTGGGAAAGATCCTAAACCTGTTGCATGTCACTTACTGTTTATTCCAAGTAAACTGCCTACTGTCACCTTGATGGTATCATTTTTTACTAAAATTTCTGTATCACCCACCTACAGAGGAGACTTTTTAAAAAAGCTGATCTGAGAAAGAGGAAGGGAAAGAGAAACATTAATTTGTTGTTCCACTTATTCATGCATTCATTGATTGATTCTCGTACATGTCCTGACTGGGGATTGAACCTGCAACCCTGGCAGATTGGGATGATGCTCTAACCAACTGAGCTGTCCAGCCAGGGCAGTGAGAGTTCTTGTTACTTCAGGTTCCCCCATAAAGCTTTCTGTGTGAAATAAGGTGATTTCTCCTAAACCTACCCTTTCCAAACACAAATTCCATTTTTCCCATTAATAATAATTACACGTAGGCATTCCAAGGGAGCCTGGTCCTGCCTAATTTATCACTACAATTCAATGCTTTATTTAGCTACTAATGCTATTATGCTTATGCTCACTGTGAGTTTTTAAATCCCCGTATCAATAAATAACCCACAAAAATATTATAGAATATTTCTAATACTTAAAATGTCTTTTTGAGGACGATGAAAGGACTTAGTGTGAGCTGAAAATCTTCTTAGGCCCAGTTACTGGCAACAATTTTTAATGTCTTAGTGAAGTTACACACGGATGCTTTCACGGTATACAGGTTTCTGCCTCCATCCATGAAAATCTGCTAAGAAATCTGCTCAGCTTCTGAGTGTCCCCTCCTTTCCTCTTGCTACACACTGCATACACAAGGCAGGTTTGTTTTCTCGAAGTTCTAGATCTTCCCATGTTAAAAATGTAAGCATCTGTGTGTCTCTCTTAGATTCTTTGTCTCTAAATTCTGTATTTCCATTTTTAATGGTAAATTATTTTATTTAACAACTTAATTCTAATCTAGTCTAGAAGGGTTTCCATCTAGTCCAGAAACGCAAGTTTTTGCTGTAACAAACTTTTAGGCTGGCAAGGAAAAGATGGGTTTAACTAATTCTTCCAGAATCAATTTGATGTGGTTTCCCCAACATTAGCGTTCGTACATCATTCATCAGGGCAGTGGTATATCTGTCTTTCAGTTGTCTGTCCATGCAGTTCCAACTCCCCCAACGGCCACACACACACACCTCTTTCTAGCTCTATAACCTATTTAAATGCCAAACCCAAGCAAGTACTTTAAAATTCACTGGAATTTGTGGCTTAAAACGCTTTTCCTTCAGTGACCCTAAAGTTGCCAGGTTTAAACAAATAAAAATACAGGGTGCCCAGTTAAATTTTAATTTCAGATAAACAACAATTTCTGTAAGTATGTCTCATGCAATGTTTGGGACACATTTATACTAAAAATAACCTGTTGCTCATCTGAAATTCAAATTTAACTGGGTGTCTTGCATTTTATCTGGTTATCCAACCTAAAAGAAAATCCCTAGGCATCTACTATCTAGTCCAGCTAAGAGATAAGTTCCTGCTACATACGAGACCAGAGATGTTTTGCACCATAAATTAAGTAAAGCAACATATCCTTAAAAGATTTGGTCACAAAGTGATCACAGAATCTTGAAATGTCTGTGGGAGTATGGAGGCTTTTTTTCAAGTGACTCAGGTATCAGTTGGGGTTAAGCCTGTTTTAGGGTTTTTCGGTTTTGGTAGAGTCCTGAGTATAAGAAGAAAATGTATCTGCCCTAACAAACGGCAAGTGGAGCATGAGCTGCAGTGACAATAAGGATAAGTCAACCAGCACACTCAGGAGGGGCGAAATGAACAGAACATTTCGTTTGCCTTTCTCATCCCCTCTGGCCTAGGAATGAATGTTCAGGATACCTAATCTGTGACTCTGACCCAAAACACAAGCTAATAAGGACTTTCTTTAAAATGAAGCTTTTATACATAGCTATACAAGCAGCTCTGAAGGCCAGAGAAGTAACTCAAATTTTGGAACCTTGGAGGCTCTACAGATTATAACTGGGTTTCAACTAGTTGTTAAATCTTAGGTAATAGCCATCAGAGCCTTGGCCTTAAAACTGTGCAGGAGAAATGAAGTCAAGAATAAAAGTTTCACATTCTGAAAATAATAGAAACACTCCTGGATCATGGGAAATAAAATTAAGAGAGAAACATGATTGGAAGGAAACCACTAAAATTCTACTAATCCCAGGCTCCTCAAGTTGGTACCAGTGGTGGGAATCTCTGGGTCACCTGTCATCTAATCAAAGTTTGACAGAGAAGGATGACCCACAGGAGCAGCCTTTCTGCGCTTGAGGATTGTTCAACACTTGAAATGAGCTCCGGATCAGTTCTTGGCTGAAGTCCACCTGGGCTCCTTTCACGAAGGCCAAGCTATCAGAGTCAACCACCACTCTTGCCCCACCCTGTTCAAATACCCTGAAAAAAAAAGGAGAAAAGCATTAATGAATATCATAAACACCAAAAACAGGACATCCTCTGAGCCCTGATGTGAGAGGTACACATCCTCAGTTTTCTGAAATAGAGGAAGCATTCCTATTACCTTCAAAATGTTCTGATTTTGAGGCAAAAAGATCCAATGGAATGAATACTGGAAAATGTTGAGAGATTTAGGCCTGGAATCTAGTTCAGCCTAACTCTATCAACTACCCTATGGACCGACCCTGAACCTGACCCTAACCCTAATCATAACCCAGGCAGGCCAGTCTTCCTCCTGTAGCTCAGTTATTTTGAATCAAAACAACAAAGCGTCACTGTATCCCCACTGTGTAAGAAGGAGGGTAAGCATCTTTAGCAAACCTTTTAAATTTGGAATAAAAGTGCGCCTTAAACTGGAGACACTTTTATCCCTCCCGCACATTCTCTGAGGATCCACCCCTTCCTCCTTGCCTGTCGTCGGGGTTGATAACTGTATCCAGTGAAAATTTGTATTGGAATCCGGAGCATCCACCTCCCTCCACCTCCAGCCTGAGGAATTCTGACCCTTGGGTGATTTCCAGAAGCCTCTGAAATGCAGGAAGAGAGGATCAGGAATGCCAGGCAAAGGGAGGAAGAAGGTTGGGCCAAGGGGAGGTCCCTGCACTTCCGGCCCTCGTTCGGGCACCACCACCCCTCTTACCTGGACGCAGCTCTCGGTGAGATGAATCTGCCCTTCCTCAGCCTTGGGTCTGGAGGACGACACTTCCCGATACGCCTGAGGTCCGGCGGAGGCCGCGAGGAGCCTGCGGCGCGCAAAGGCGAGGAATGAGCCCGCGAGCAGAGGGGCACCTGGCGACCCTCCCCACCTGGACATCCTCACGCCAAACCTGGCGACCCCCACCTGCACTGCCTCACCAAACCCGACGACCTCCAACTGGACAGCTTCGCGCTACATCCTCACCTCCCCGCGGGCCTTAGTTTCGGACTAGTCCTGGAAGGAGCAAAACCTAACACAGGCCCCAAGTGCCCCTTTTAGGCTTGGTACCTGCTGCTCCACCAGGGGGTGACCGCTCTCAGCGCCGCCACTTTCACAGACAAGGCCCAGGAGGCCGCCATCTTCCTCCACAAACCCCACCCCTCGCGTTTCCCCAATCCCCTTCTCCACCTGGGCCTCGGGAGGAGGAACCCACAGAGACCCCGCCTCCAAGCACGCTTATTGGGTGACGCGAGAGGCGGAGGAATTCTTATTGGCTGGAAATGCTCCCATTGCGAAGCGAAGACGCACTAACAAAGCCGAGAGCTACAGAGAGAGGCGGGCTGAAATGTACCCAATCCCGCGGGGCTGCGGAGTGGGCAGGATGGGGCGGAGACCGACCCAAGCTAGGCTCGGGAGCGGGGGGCGGGACGTGGGCGGGCCTTGGCCTTCGCGGATGCCCTAGGCCTGACTGAGCTCCTCCCCGACCCCGCCCCGGTAGGTTTATCTTGTGACTACGGCGGCCGCTTCTTCCTTCCTCCCGCTTGGAAGTTCCTTAGCAGCGATGCGTTTCTTGATCGCGGTGTTCCTGCTCCTGGCGCTCTGCGCCTCCGCCCTGGCAGAGCCGGTGCATTACTTGGACTGCGGTGAGCCCCAGACCAATCTGTGGTTCCCGCTTTCTCGCGGGAGCCTCCGCCAGAATCTCGCGCCGAGACCCCGTTCTAAGTTGGGCGGGTCCCCGTAGACGTCTAGGCTCAATCTTGGGACCCCTTGTGGAGTGGGTTGGGGTAGGGGAGAAGGTGCCACCCTCGAGGAAAGTCAACCGCTCACAACTTTGTTTCTGTCCTTGGGGCGCGTGTTTGGGGTCCCTGAACATTCCTGGAGATGTATGGACTTTTTGCTGAAGTTTCCTAAAGTTTGTAGGACAGACAACCGAAGGTCCTTAGGCAGCGCGGCGGGCGAGGGGTGAGGGGCAGAACTTTTATTTTTGCCTTATACCTTGGAGGACTTCTTCCTCCCCATCCTGTTTGCTTTTTTTTTTTTTAATTTATCTTTTGCTGGCAAGTCAAAAGTCAGTTTTCCTTTTCATCATTCTATTAGCGTTTCCTTTGGGTTATGAAATTTTGTGACTTTTTTCCTATGTGTAGAACTCGTGCTTGTGGTCGCAGCATGTGACACATAACCCCTTTTTGCCGCTGTAGTTGGAATCTATTGGGAAATACTAAGAGTGGAATGAAGAAATTGTGAGTTCATTCAGTCAAGTCTACAGAACTGTTTCATCCGAACTTTTATGAAGTGAAGAGGTGTAATAATAAGTGAAAGAGGCATGAAACTAATTTTTTAAAATTTGTGAGCTGGAGGGAAACTTGGAGATCAGTCACTGAATTCCGGAGATGTTAGGTAACTTACCCAAAGTCACACAGCCAAACAGGAGCCAGCATAAGTTTGTTCCTTCGTATCTAGTTCCCAAGTAATAGTGACTGCTCAAAAATATTTGCTGGAAAAGTGAATGAGGGATTAAATCCTCTCTCCACTATGTCCTCAAAATTTATGTTGAAACAAAAGCTAGGGGACAGATTGATTAAAGAATAAAGACTGCTGGCCTATTAATACTTAACAAATGGTGTTCCACTGAACAAGAAGACTGGCACTTGAAAGACGCTATTGTCGCCTCAGGTTACTGCTTTCACCTCCATTAAAGTTAGTGGCCAGCATTTGGATGGAGACACTGTGTTAATTCGTTCAGCCCTCGCAATCTGTTTTACGGAGGAGGAAATAGGCACACTGAGTACGATGCCCACGTTCTCACATCTAATAAAACTAGTGTGCGTTTTGAGGCACTTTGAGTTTCAGTGGTAATGTTAAGAGAAAAAAAAACTGAGGAAACTAAATCCAGTTGTCTTTCTACTCATTTGAAAAAAGCAGGTGTACATCCATGACAAGAACTTACTGGAAGTGGGGGTCCCTTACGGATTTTCAATTTACTTTTGAATTGGGAAATACAATGTAAAAACTTCAGTGCCCACATCAAAGGCTTTTTGAGTTCCCCTGTGTGCCCCCTTTTCCCTGGAGTGGCATTTCCTCAAGTGAGAAATAGGGCCAAGCAAAGTGGTTTTGCAATTTTTGCAGGCTAGGACTGAAGAGTTTGTTCTGTTGACATTGCAAGTCCAAGAACCTCTTGTCAGCCGAAAAACCAGATGAAGGAGCTACAAGTACTACCCTCTACTCAGTTCCTTCTAGATCATGTGATCCAGCCTTGAAAGAAGCCGGTAGAAGATAGATGTGGAAAGCTTTAGCATAAGCACTGATTTTCAATAGGTTGCTGCTTAAAAAGTTCTGGATGGTTTTAACCCCCACCCTTGGAAGATAGTACAGAGTGGGACAGAGTGCCTGGAAAAGAGAATTCTCGAGTGTATAGTTTGAGAACTTTGCCATGATGGAGAAGCAAGCTGGGCATAAGGGACTGCAAGGTATTTATTTACGGATCTAGCTGGAGCAGTGTTGGTCAGCAAGGTGAAACTGTTCCACCCAAGAGCAGGCACAGGCTGAGAAGGCAGAGGACATCACCTGGGTTTCTCAGTTCATACCCTACAGGACCTACAGGATGAAGCTCACCTGGTGACTACAAAGCAGATCGTGTGCTCTCAACCTTAGGTTTGCTCTCTGTCTTCATGCATTCTACTTTTGAGACAAAGTCCCTTCTATCATGCCAAGCACGTGGTGTTTGTCAGCTGGATCCATGGTGTCTCCCCAAAGTGTATTTGAGAGGAGAGGCCCACCTTGTGTGTCGAAAGGCAACCTGTTTACCCACCCAGGAGCAGCTATTCTAGATTAAATTTATGGACTGAATCTTGATGTGATGACAATAAGAGCAAACATTATACAGCAGCCCCTCTTTATCCTCGGGGAGTATGTTCGAAGATCCCCAGAGGACTCCTGAAATCGTGGATAGTACCGAACCCTGTATATACTATGTTTCTTCCTATACATACATACCTTTTCACATAAAGGAAGCACTTTATGGCTTCTCTTTGGCATATCTGAATTGCCCGTATCACTACCCTTGTTCTTTGGGGCCCTTATTAAATAAAGTAAGAGTTACTTGAACACAGGCGCTGTACTACCCACACCGTCAGCTACTAAGTGCCCTGCTGGACAAAGGATGAGTCATGTCCCCAGCAGGATGCAGTGGGGCGGTGTGAGATTTCATCACACTACTCAAAATTTAAAACTTACGAATTGCTAAAAAAAGAAATTTACAAATTATTTCTAGAATTTTCTGTTGAATCGTTTTGGACCATAGTTGACCATAGGTAACTGAAACCATGGAAAGAGGAACAGTGGGGAAGGAGGACTGCTGTATAGCGTTACTACGTTCCAAACACTTATCTGAGAGCTATATGTGTGTTAGCTCACCTACTGTATGAGGTAGGTACTATTATTATCCTCAGAGAGGTTAAGTCCTTTGCCTTGAGGCTACACAGTCAGTAGTGGAGCCAGTGAGATTTCGGATGTCGGCATCAGGTCCCAGTATCTACCTCTCAGCAATGATGGCTGAGCTCTGAGTTGCAGAGCTTAAGCTGACCCTGCACAGGCAGCGTTAACCACCGGTTGACTTGGGTTCTCTTCCTTCAGCTGTCCGGTGTCGGGGGCCTGGATGAGATGACGGGATTTTGAAATATTTGTATTTAACCTATTTTGGTCAAGCATTTACTGTGAACAAACAGCACTTCTGTTGTTTTTCAGACTGAAATGAAAACAAAGCCCACAAACACACACCCTGTCTCAAAGATACTTGTTTTGAAGAACACAGGTTTTCAAAGTAGAGAGTACACATCTGAGTATTGCAGATGAGTGCCTAAAGCTGTTCTCCTTGGTGGGGGCATACAAAGCTTGGGGGCCACTAACGTGGAGAGATACCAGGGCAGGATTCAAAGATGATGAGGAGGGCTGTGACTTGAGCCATCGCCTGGATGATATGTGTGCTGCTTTAAAGTCTGCGTGGGGGTGGAAAGAGGGGTGGGGATGATTTTCCATGGCGTGGCCCTCCCAGGTTGTAGAGTAGGGGAGCTGGCTACATATACTTAATAATTTCCTTAATTCCCCTTTTCCCATCAAATATGAACAGTGTCCTTGAGACCACTGATGGTCAGAGGAGAAAGAGCTCACCGCCATTGGGAGAGCAGTGTCTTCCAATCATTAGGTAGGGACAGCCTAGGTGGTTTATTTTCTTTCTGTTATTTCAACTCATTTTTCTTCTTCTGCAGGTTCTGGAGTTGGAGTTATAAAGGAAGTGAATGTGATCCCATGCCCCGTTCAGCCCTGCCATCTGCAGAAAGGACAGTCTTACACTGTCAATGTCACCTTCACCAGTAGTGAGTAAACGTGGCTCTTACCTTCAAATTCATCTTAAAGTATAACATCGGTCTCAAGTATTCTAATGAGCATGGGAGTGTGAGGGAGGGCAGTGGCAGTCAAGAATTCCGTGATTCTGTGACCTCCCTTCCAACCTGTGCAAGCCAGGATTAGCTATACCCTTAGACACCCTTCTCATATGGGGCTCCCATATGCCTGTTTCCTAGAGTCCAGACTCCCTTTAAAGCAAAGAGAGAGATTTCCATGTGTTCACAGGTGAGAGAAGACAGCTTGACTTCTCCATGTCCTATTTTGGACCATATTGCACGGTAGGCTTTTATGGGAATGTCAGCTCTGTTTAGCTGCAGACTGCAGAGTATTATTAGTACAGAACCCAATTCTGTAGACTTTGGAACTCCTCCAAAATGTTATTTTAAGCAGTATACCTTCTAGCTATTAAGTCTGTGTGCTGCCTCAAAATACAAGAGCAGTTCATACTTAGCCTCTGTAAGGTTTAGGCAACTCACGGGGGACCCAAGAAGCAATCAAGAAATCTGAGAACTTTCTACAGTTTGAAGAAATATTAGTGGAACTTGTTGCTTTCTGGTACCACATTCATCACCTTCAGATTCCCAAGAATCTAGACCAATGCAAAATCCTGATTTCTAGAAAGGGCATCTACCTTGAATCCTCTTATTTTCTCTCCCGTGGATCAAGACTGGACAGTCTAATAAGGAATCTCAGAGTTCCTGCATCTATCTCCTCCTTAAGCCTGAAGACAGCTCTGAGTACCAGAGCTGTTTTTTCTCCTGGGTGATACCTTGGCTTCTCTACTGTTCCAAACAACAAAAAAAGTACCTTCTAACAAAAGTAATTGCCAACGCAGACGGAAGGAAGCTGCCCATGGCTTCTTGGCCTTTTGGCTAAGATCAAGTGTAATATCAGTTTACTATCAGCTCACTCCATCCGCTCCACCCATCAACCCGGTATTATAGTACCTCTGGGCGTGGTGCACAAGAAAGGAAGCAGCGCCAGTACTCTGGGTCTCCCGAATAACCTAACAGCTCATAACTCTGGTTGCCCTAATTTTTTTTAAGGTTTTATTTATTTTTCGAGAGAGGGGAAGGAAGGGAGAACGAGAGGGAGAGAAACATCCACGTGCAAGAGAAACATACACTGGTTGCCTCTCACACACCCCCAACCAGGGACCCGGCCCGCAACCCAGGCACGTGCCCCAGCTGGGAACTGAACCGGTGACCCCTCGGTTCACAGGCCGGCACGGAAACCACTGAGCCACACCAGTCAGGGCATGGTTGTCCTCATTTTATTATATTTTTTCCTCCCGCCCATCTTGTCACATGAAGGGTAGAGCTTGGCAGAAAATGTGCCTCTTTCTAATCTTTCCCAGTTTCCAAACAGTTACCTCTTTCTCCCCTGTAACAGGCCACGGAAGGTCTGCATCGGCTCCTCTTCCTTCTTTCCACGTTGCCTTGTATTCTACTCTTAGTTCCGAGTGGAAGCCCCTGTGCAGGATTATTTGAGTTCAGAGACCAGCCTCCTAAACTCTCTAAGATACACAGTACGCGTCAACAGAAACTGATACAAATATTAAATAGAAAGTTTACTGCCAAAAATCAGCTACTTAGTTGAATGAGGTTATTTATCCAAGTAGCCCTGATTCTCCTGAGAAACTGTGAAAGGCGGCGGAGTGGGGGGTGGGAGCATGGAAAACAACCTGCACTGATCCTTTTGTTTTGTTCTGTTTTTTTGTGTTTTGCATGGTTCAGTAATGTCTTCAGCTTTTGGGGCGAGGGCTTGCTCTGCAGCATTCACAGAGGTAGAGTGTGACGCGGAGAGAAACAGACCCTGGGAAATAAGAAGTACAGACTTCAGGATTGGCTGTCAAAGCAGTGCTGTTGCTTGAGAATATAGCTGAACCTTTTATCTAGAGTTTGGAAATAGGCTGCTTCCTTCACTGTCTGGTTGTCTTTTTTTTTTTTTCCTTCCTCTCTTAGATACTCAGTCCCAAGGGAGCAAAGCGGTGGTGCACGGCATCGTGATGGGCGTCCCGATCGCCTTTGCCATTCCCGAGGCTGACGGCTGTAAGAGTGGCGTCAGCTGCCCCATAGAAAAGAACAAGACCTACAGCTACATGGCTAAACTACCAGTGAAGAGCGACTACCCCTCTGTAAGTGACATTGTTGCCGAGGTCGCCGGAGACCTTGTGACTAGATTAGGTATCCGATGAAGGGAGGGCAGGGAGAGAAGACGGGAGTGGGAGTCCTTCATTTCTGCGAAGGCAAGGAGCCTGAGAGGTAACTTAGGAGTCATGAGGGGTGGCAGCTGGTTTTCCTTGTCCCTTCGTCCTTTGTCTGTAGCCTCACGGTTCGCCATTTTTATATACAGTATTTCACTGGATTCTCATGACCACCCTTTGTAGAGGCGATACTCCCTTTTTAAAGATGATGAAATTTGAGCCTGCACAATTCTGCAATATGAGCAGAGTCCACTCTGCTAAGAAATATCGTAGCCTGGACTGAGAGCCGGGCCTTGTGACTCCAAAACCTGTACAGTGTTAAAAGATTTTAGCCAGATATCGAACAGTTCAAGATTTCAAGTTGTCATAAGAAAGTCCTGCTTTCTCCAGCAATCTATTAACAAGAGAGCAGCAGCTTGTTAGCTCCATAGCAAAGAGGTGGCTTTTTCCACTCTTTTCTCCCTCTGCCCTCCTCAGGCCCCTCCCTTCACCTCTGGCTCACCTCTGGCTCACCCTGCTGTACCCACTTCTTTTTCTACCAAACACTGGTGAGAGAGAGCCTGCTGGAAGGGGCCATGTTATTAAAAATGTGGATCTTGAAAAGAATCGAGGAAGTAAAGGGATGACCTTTGTCACCCAAATAGAACCCAGGGGCAATCTGGCCATTTATTTTCTAGAAATGGCACATTATTAAAGAACATTTTTTTAAAGAGTCCCTAATGTAGGGAATCTGTTCTTAAGAGATGTCGGAGACCCTAACGGTCAGAGACAGATTTGTAGAGTAATGTGCAGGGGGGCCAGATAGTCATGGGCATTTCAGAGCCTCAGTTA
>PVKM010045620.1:0-11923 GCA_004027735.1 Carollia perspicillata
TTCCTGCTTTCCCGTCCGCCTCCCGCAAGCACTGGGGCCCGGACAGTCCCGGGGGTGGGGCGGCAATGCCTGGCCAGCTGTACCCTCTCCTGGGGCTGCCCCTGCTGCTCACCCCAGCAGCGCCCTCACATTGGCCACGAGGTCCTCATCTCCCAGGCCCCGGCCCGGCTGTGGGAAGCCTCTTCTGAGCCCCCAACCAACGTCCTGCCCTCGCAGCTGGAACCCTCCCCTGGCCTGTGACTGGGGCCTTTCGGTGGGGCCTGTCTCCAGCCCTGTGCCCAAGGAGCTTGTGTTCTGACCCCCATTGCCCCGGGAAGGGGTGAGGTGGGTGCGGGGAAGGACTTAAAACCCTGGGGGGGGGGGGGTTGGCCTGTTCTCCATCCTTCGAGACCACCCTCCCTGGCCCACGTGCTCACAGCCCTGCCCGGTCTAGACGCCTGCCTGGCCCATCACCTGGGCCGCTTGTGCACTCCCCCCATTTCCTGTCCCCGTGCCGCTCACCTGCCCGGATGCTCCGCTGTACCCCACAGCTGATGACGCCCCCCTCTGCGGAAGGCCTCGCTGGGCTGTGTCCGGCTGCTGCCTACAGCCCCGTGTGCGGGCTGGGCCTCCCTCTGTGGGCCTTCGCCCCAACGGGGCCTCTGCTCGAAGGCCTCCCTTGCTTCCTCTTTGTCCTCACAGGCCACCACGCACCTGCTGCCCTTCGCTCCCCTAGCCAGGCCACACACACAGTGGGGGCTTTATGGACACCACTCTAGATTGTCCAAAGGCCTCTCCTGAGCTGGGCTTGTTCTTCCCAACCAGCCCCTGGGCAGCTGCATGGCCCAGCTCTGGGTCCCCTTGGCTCCCATCAGCCATTTCCAGGCCCAGAGGCACCTGGGCCCCAGGATGCAGCCAGAAGAGGAGTCACACAGGACCCGTCTGTGGCTCTGAGAAAACCCCCCCTTGCCTTGGGATCTGTCCCCAGTCGCTGGCCTGAGCACATCAAAACCACACCACTGCAGTTTTAGGTGTGTGAGCTGGACGAGCATGGCCACCCGACCCCTGGGACTGTCTGGGCCTCCTGGGCTAGATCTGAGGACTACAGGAGGCTGCGGCAGGTGGTGCCTGAGGGGCCAGGAGCCAAGGAGGGCAGAAGTCACAGCAGGATGGGGATGCCTGGGACCCAATGCAGGTCCCCTGAAGGACAGTGTCCACCCTCCCCCCAGGGCCCAAGCCGGGGTGGCTCTGGCCTGCGCCCCCACAGATGCAGGGCTGGCAGCTGCTGCAGCAAATGGCTCCTGCACATGACCACATCAGATTAAAGATGTGTCCCCTGACAGCCAGCAGACTGCCGGAAGCTCACGTTCAGGGGACAGGGGTGCGAGAGGGGCCGAGGGACACCCCTACAGCCCCGCCTCACCCCCTCGGGGTCCCTGGACAAGCGATCAGCATCCGGGGCGTGTCCCCAGAGGGAACAGACCTTTGGAACTCAGTGGGGGATCCTGGCCCCCAGCCGATCGGCCCAGGGGGGCCTGAGTCCTGAGCTGTGCCTGCACCTGGGGCGGCCGGCTCCCTACAGAAAACAGCCCCTCCCAGGGGCAAGTGCAGCTTCAGAACCGGTGTCGGGCCCCTTCCCTATCCTTAGTCCATCCCAGTGCCCAAGCCCATAGTCGCAGCGGCCAAGGTCACAGCAACAGTCTGGCCACCCTGACCCAGCCGAGCACAGCCGTCCCCATGCAGGCGAGGCTGATAAGCAGACACTGGACAGACAGCCCAGGCCAGTGCCGGCCACCCTCCCACTCCACCAAGCCAGCCAGTGGACACCGATGCTCCCTGACTCCTGGCCTCTCCGCCTGTGACCGGGTCGTGCCTGTGTCTAGGATGCGCGCCTGGAGCAGCGTCTCGGGGAGGCGGCCAGCACTGGGTCAGCATGCTCACAGTCCCGGGGCAGGCCAGGCACCCTCCCGCTCCTCCCCTCCTTCCGGGCCCAGGGCCCAGGCTGTGTCCAGGAGGGGACATGCCGCCGGTCACGGACTATCAGCCCTGCCTCTCCCTCTAGCCACAGACACCTCCACCAGGAAACCCTATGGGCAAGGAGATGTTTTGTGTCCTCCCAGCTTGTCCGGGAGTCTGCAAGGCCATCATCCAACATCGGCCCTGAGTGTGAGCAGGTGAGGCGCAGTGGGCAGGTCCTGACCTCGAGGGACCTCGTTCCATGGGGTGGCTGGGGAGGCCGGCAGTGGGGGTCGGCCAGTGCAAACTCACATCCTCCTTCTCCCAATAGGGCCCGTCTCTCCAGCCCCCACGGTGAAGCGGTGCCACTACCTTGGAGACGACCAGAATCGAACATTTCTTGCCCTGTGTCCCCTCCCCTCCTCCCTGGTCTTGCACTCCCCCACCCTAGCCAGCAAGAGCCTCGATCACATTCTGTGCACTGCTCTGGCCAGCACCCTGGGCTTCCCCCTCACCCCCCGGGGAAGTGGGGCAGCCTCTGCCTCTCCTTCCGTCCTCACCGGCCTCTGTGTTCTCACTGTCCTCAGACTTGCCAGCGGGTCACAGCCTCAGGGTCCTTGCAAGGGCTGTTCCCCGGGACTGATCGCTGTTCCCTGCACGTCAGGGCCATGCGGTCTCAAGGTCAGGGGCCAGGCCTCTGGCCATTTACTCCGAGGTCCCATTCCCCACCCTCACTCAGCCCCATGAAGACGGAGTCGGGGAGCCTGGCAGCCCCTCTGAGCACAGTGGCCCTGGCCCCAGGGTTCTGCTCTTCCTTATCCCTTCCTGAGGCTTGGAGGGCGGGGACCAGGCTGGCATCCCCTGCTCTCAGATGTCTCACGCCTGAGCCTGCGGTGAGAGTGCCCAGAGGGCTCCTGCTGGCCATGAGCCCCACCTCCAGCCTGGACCACTGTCCCCACCCCCACAAACACACACACTAGACTTTCCTCAAACACAACTCCGGCCCATTTCTGCCATTGATTGTCTGCCTGGACAAAGGCCCCTTTCAGACGTCAGAAGTTCAGCAAATAAATGAATGAACGAACCCTTGGGGAGGAAGAGGTGGTGGGAAGGGCTGAGGGCCAGGCCGGTGTCCTCCCATCGACGGGCTGGGACAGGAGGCTGGCCAGCACAGCAGGGCCATGCCCACCCTATTGGGGGGGCCTTGAGCAGTGTTCTGAGGGGGTTGGAGGACTGAGGTCTGGAAATTGGGGTGTCACAGAGGGTTCCCACGAAGGCTTGGGGCTGGTTCGGTCAGAGGGTTGCCGAGATACACCCTGGGCGCTCAGAGGAGGAAGAGCTTGAAAGCCTGGGGCCGGTGATGGTCCCCTGAGTGTCCCTTCCTCCAAGCCAGGTGCCGGCCGTGACGTTGACCTTCCTGGGGTCTCAGTGTGGACCAGAGACAGCTTTTCTTCCCCTGGGTATCTCAACAAGCAGGCAGGACCTGGGGCCCCTGTGCCACCTTCCAGGGCGGGAGGTAGAGCTGCCTCCCTGGTCCTGGGCCTCCACTCTGAGTCCAGAGTTCAGGGGACACTGAGCGGCGGGGTGCCAGCCTGCCTGGACAGAGGTCCCCACCCCAGCCTCCTCTGCCACCACCGCTGGACTCAACGACACCCAGAAACCCTCATCAAACCCCCAGAGCACTGGGGCCCTGGTCTGTGGTCCCAGGAACAGTAAGGGCTCCTTTTCACAGAGGGGCCTGGTCCGGCCAGCCTGGGACAAAGTAGGTCCCCCAGGGAAACAGAGGCCATGATCAGGTGCCAGGCCTGGCAGGGACCCTTCAGGACAGACAGAACCAGGGCTCGGCAGGCAGGAGCGCGGGCTGTAGGGATCCCGGAGGGCTGCCTGGAGGAGGGGGCCAGGGAAAAGGCTGGCAGGTCAGGAGGGGCTGGCTGCCCCACTGGCCCTGCTCTAGTCCTGGTCTGGTCCAGCCCCCAGGGCAGCCCTGACTCCTGGCCATTCTGGGGACAACAATGGCCAGCATTTAAATTCCAATTGAGTCAGCCAGAGTGGCCAGCGGGCGTGAGAACGGGAGCCCCCACCCCCAGCCCGAGCCCCGCCCGCCACATTCCTGCCTCCCCGGAGGTGGCCAGCCCGTTGCCAGGGGGCCGGGAATGCGGAGCTCAGTGGCCAGGGACAAGGGCCCATTGAGCGCTGACGGGCGGGATTGAGCCGTCAGCGGCCCCCCCAGCTTGGGGTCCCCCTCCTCCGTCCCACTCTCCAGCGTCACCAGCATCAGCTGCCCACACCCTCCTGGGCCCTGCACAGGCCCAGGGCCCCCGAGTCCGACCGGCCAACTGACCCGGGCCTTGGCCGTCTCTCCCCTTCTCACCAGCCAGAGAGACGTAGGCTTGCTTGGGTCACGTCACACTCCTGCGGGACCCTGGGGGCAACCCCATGCCTGGCGGAATAGAAGGGCACCTCCTTAGGCCACAGGGCCAGCTGATGGCTGCCTCCCCTGCCCACCCTGGTCTTCGCCTCTGCCACCCTACCCAGTGGCACCCAGGAGACCTTCCCTGGCTGCCCCCCAACCCACCCTCATCCAGCCTCACCTTCTCCCCTGCCCCCACACTTCCAGCCCTATGGAGGCTGGTGTCCAGCACCTGTCCCGAGCCGGACTCTCAGCGCACCCACGTGGGTGAGAGGAACCCAGGTTCCAGTCCCCACCACGGCCCTGTTGGAGGAGGGGAGGGGGCAGCCCTCATCCCGGCCCTCCTTGGGCAGCAGCGGGGAGCCCCAGGCACCGAGGCTGAGGCCCTCCTCCCTGGGCCTGCTCTCTATCTATGCAGCCTGGGCGGTGTCCCTCCATGTCTGTGCCCACCCTCCAGGGACCCAGGGACAGACCCCGGGCTCCACCGCCATGGAGGCCAGGCTCAGCATGCCCGGGTCGCATTAGCGGCCTCGGCCCAGGCCAGGTGGGGGAACATCAGGCAGGGTGCTGAGAACCTGAGCCTAGAGGGGTAGTCCCAGGGGATGGTGGGTGACCAGGAGGGACAAAGCCCCGGCTGCTGGGGCCCCGCCTGGGAGAGAGCTTGGGGGCTGCCGGGAGGCTGGCGCAGTGCCCACCTCGGCAGGGCGTCCCCTCCGCAGACACCTTCTTCCGCCCTTCCTGGGAAGATGAGCCCACTGGACTGTCTCCTGGGGGCACAAGTGGTGGGGGAGCTGGCTGGGGGTGGCACCCTGCCAGGTCTGGCATCCATCCCGAGCCAGCACTGCCCTCCGACAGGTGTCAGGGAGCCCCAGACGAATACGGTATGGTGGGGCTGGGGGCTTGGGCTGCAAGAGGCCCCCCAGGTAGAGCAGGGTGAGGGCCTCACACAGGTATGCCCTGAGGCCCTGGAGCACGGCCCCCCTGGCCCCCCACCCCTGGGCTCCCCAGAGGGCCCGGCCCCTCGTCCTCATGTTCAGGACCCAACCCAGGGCCACGCTGCTGAAGGTGGGAACCGCTGCAGCAGGCCCACCCCCAGCATCGGGAGCCCAGCCTCCTCATCACCCGTACAGCCTGCACATCAGATAGGGCCCCGTGCCGGCTGCTAGCCACTGCCCTGGCCCTGACACCCCAGTCAGACCGGACCCTGCTCTGCTCCAGGCCCCCCAGGGCCACTCGCTGAGGGGAAGCCAACGCCCAGGCGACCTGGGCCACAGCCCCACTGCCCTGCTCGGCCAGGGCTGGGCACCCCCCAGAGTGCTCCCCGCCCCTCTGGGTGTCAGTGGTTATCTGGCATGGCCGCTTCCCCTGTACGCCATAGAAAGAGCCCCATGCCACCCACAGCGGTCCATCTGTGTCTGGAGGGCCAGCCTCACAGGGCCCGTCGTGGGCTGGACCCAGTGCCCCGGTGCCCGGTGTGAGCTGGGGAAGGAACAAAGGGATGAAGGACTCGGCACTGAGTATGGCCAAGCTGCACGGGCCAGGGCACGTGTCGCTGGCCCCGCCAGCCCTCCGTCCAGGCTGCACAGAGGCCGCCTCGGCCCTCGCCCTGCACCCACAGCTCAGGCGGCCAAAGCCCTGCCAGCCAGGCTGGCCTCAAGGGCCACAGCCCCCTCACCAGCTCTGCCTTTTTAAAAAAGTTTTTATTGATTGATTTTAGAGAGAGAGAGGAAGGGGGGAGAAAGGAAGAGAAACACAGATTTGTTGCTCCACTTACTCATATATTTGTCATTTGATTCCTGCACGTGCTCTGACTGGAAATCGAACCCGCAACCTTGGTGCATTGGGACGAAGTCTCACCACCTGAGCCACCCGGCCAGAGCGCCAGCCTGGGTTTTGAGGGGAAGCCCTGGGCCAGGTGGGCCAACAGAATAGGGGTGTGGAGCTGGAGGAGCCTGGTCCCCTGGAGGAGCCACCCCCAGGGTGTCTGGTAAGCCAGGCAGGGCTGGAGGTGGTCAACCAGGCCTCAGCTGTGGCGGACGGCCCACTCTGCCAGCCCAGCCTTGTGGGCCGTGTCCGAGGAGTCCACACACCTCGAGGCCCCACACTGCTCAGCTGCCTATGGGTCCAGCTTCCCGCCCATGGGGTCCGATCGCACATCTAGGCCCTGCTGGGGTTCAAGGGCCTCCCAGGGGTAGGCTGTCCTTAAGGGCCCTCGGCCGAGGCAGAGAGGGAACGCAGGGGCACCTGAAGAGGGCTGGGTGGGTGAGGAGGGGCGCTGGGGGCTCCTGGAGAGAGGGCCGTGGCACATAGGCCAGAGGTGGAGGCGGACTCTCTCTGAGGAGCGGCAGCAGGAACATGGTCAGACAGCTTGTTTTGTGAGCCCTACCCTTCGCCGCGGCAGCCAGGAGCCAGGAGGAGAGTGAGTGGTCCTACCAGGTGTCAGCAGGGCCCTCAGCACCTGGGGAGGAGGGGCGGGTGCAGCTGGAGGAGGCCCTCAGAGACGAGTCCAGCCGAGAGGCCCTGCCCCATGCACGGCCCACTTTGTGCCCTGGCCTGAGCCCCAAGTGCCCCTGCTCTGTGTCCCTCAGCGACCCCTTGCCTGGGCTGGGGTCTAGGCCCAGAGCTGGTCGTGCTCTTGGATCACTGAGGTGACCGCAGGCCCCTCCAGGGCACCCCTGAGGGGTCAGGCCATGGTCTCAGCCTTCAGGGTAGACATGGCCACAGAACAGGGGGGCCCCGTCCACCTGCAGGACAGCCTGTGCGTGTCCGTCCAGGGCGTGGGGGCCACAGTGGAACCTGCTTCCTCTCTTCACCCCGACTGCCCAGGAGCTCGGGATCAAGCCGAGGGTCTAGAGCAACAACTCTCCCCCCAGGCTCTGTGCGCTTCTCTGTTCTTGGCCTAAATAAGTCCAGGGAGAAAAGCAGCTGAAGTGCAAACCCGCACAGCAGGCCCGCCTGGTGCCTGCAGCCCAGGGCACATGGTCCTCCTGGCCCAGGTGGGGCAGGGACTTCACCGCCCACCCCCAACCCCCTAGACCTGCAGTCCCAGACCTGGGGACTTCCCCAAGACTCCACGGCCTCCCAGGTATCCCGAGCAGGTGTGAGCTCCCTTCACCCGAGAGGTCACACTGAGACCACCCACGTGTGTGTCCTAGTTCCTAGTGGAGCCACCATGACAGATGCTGGCCTCAAGGCAGCGTCATGCCAGAGCGGGGAGTGGGGCTTGACCAGTTGGTGGGCCCTGACACCTGGCGTCCTGTGAGTCTGGCCAGTGTCCACCCTGCCTGGGTGCTCCTGGGGGGCCGGGCCCTGGGCTCTGAGGGGCTGGCTGGGTGCTCGGTGGGCCCAAAGACTGGTGGGTAGCCTAGGGGGCTTGGCTGTGTGTGGACACTGTCAATGGCCCTTGTGCTCCTCAAGGGCCACTGGTCCTGCCCACCTGGCAGGGCAGATATGTCCCTGCTGGCAGGTCCTGGCTCCAGCTGGCAGTGTCAGTGGCCACACATGGCCCAGACAGGACTCCTTGGCCAGGGACAGGCACACATCCTGGGGGCTCTGGGCCCCCCTGCTCGGAGGGCAAACCTGGACTCAGCCACCCCTGCACCCAGCCAGCTGTCTGACAGCGAAGACGGCACCTCCTGGCCCTGCAGCCAGGGGACAGTGGGCAGCAGATGCCAGCCTCACACAGCTGCCCTGCCTGTGCGGCTGCAGCCCTTTCCTGGGGAGGCAGGTCCTGACACTTCGGGACCCAAGTCCTCCCATCGGCCTCACAGCCCTTCCCCCGGCCCCAGGGCGCCCCCACCCCTTTGGGGCCAGGCTGGGGCATGGGGCACAGCAGGCCTCCTCTACCCTCCAGCACCCTGGCCTCCCCCCCAGGGATAAGAACCCCAGTGGTCCATGCCTGGGGACCCGGACCTTGGGAGCAGCACTGGGGACCTGGGAGAGGGAAGAAGTGGGAGCCTGGTTGACACCCCACAGCAGAGCAGAGCCCTGCCAGAGCCCCCCATGGAGCTGCATGGGGTTTCCGTCCAGGGTGGGGCACCCCTGCGGGAGAGAAGTGCGTGGTGCCTGGCCAATTCTGCGCCTGCCCGACGGGCAGCACGTGGCGGCTCGAAGGCCCCACAGCTGCACCCAGAAGGATTTCTGACCACCAGCTCCCACCCTCCGGGGCCACACACACTCCTGAGACCTCAGACCTCCGGCCGCAGAGGCGCCTGGCCCAGGGTCTCAGGGTCCCCAAGCTGCTGGTTCAGAGCCAAGGACCTCAGGGGTGCCCCTCCGGGGTCTCTGATAAGGGATGGTGGGTTGGTATGACCTCAGGGGTCCCCAGGGCAGCAGAGAACGGGGTGAACTGCAAGGGGTGAAGAGGGTCTGAGGCCAGCTCCCTGCCATGCACCCCAGGTGTCAGTCCTCTATGGGACAGGCCTCTTCAGGGGGCAGGGGCAGGGCAGGCTCGGGGTACGGGGGACCTGACTTGAGAGCCCCAGCCTGAGGAGGGGCACGGGCTGGTCCCTGTCGAGTCTCCACCTGCCCAGTGAGCGGCCTTTCTGGCACTACCAGTTCTGTGAGCTCAGGAGCAAACAGGAGCAAACAGCCCAGAACCCTTTAAGCTCTTCACAAGGAGAACACGGTGTCTGGGCCATGGGGAAGGAGTAGGGGGGTCTCCTCGGAGCCCCCTGGCCCTGCAACACTGGGTGGCACTGGGTGTGCAGGCCGGGGTGCAGGGCAGGGAGGTGGACGGGCAAGGGCTGGACCTGGACAGGACAGGGGTGGGTGCACAGAGTGTGGGGGTCTTCACCCACCAGCACCTCTCGGCCGGGGGGTGTTCGCTTCTTCCCACAGCCCCGGGCAGATGGATATGGCAGGGGACCAGGATGTGGGGGCCTGACCAGGAAGTGGGGGCTGCCCCCCAACCTGGCATGCTGTGTGGGTGGCCCCACTGTACCAGGCAACCATGGTGTGGTCTGTCCCCCCACGACACTAAGGGACAGAAAGTGGCCCCTGGGCCGGTTGTAGCCACCATCCCTCACCCCACAGCGCTGGTCTGGTCTGCTCTCTCCGCCCCCTAGGGCTGTGCCTCAGTGCTGAGGCCCCTGTCACTGGTGGGGCCAGCCTTGGGCACCCGTGGGCCCCACAGAGGCAGGGCCAGCCCCAAGGCCGTAGGGGACAGACTAGCTGAACCCCGGAGACCTCTGAGGCCCACATGGGACACAGTGGTACAAGTCAGGGGTGAGGTGCTGCTAATGGAGACAGTGCTGGCCACAGGCGGGCAGAGGACCTGGCTTCGCTGTGCTCTCCGGGGCCGACCGCTGCTCTCTCTGTGTCTAGGCAGACCCCTCGTTTGTCTGCCTGAGAGCAGCCGTCCCTCCTTGGCCCCCTCTGTCCCCAGAGAAGAGAATCCTTTCCCGAGCTGCTCAGGCCAGGCCCCTGGGCTGCCCAGCTTGTTGGGCTAGCCCGGGAACTGGACTAGCCTGAGGTCTGCTCTGGCCGAAGCTCACCCTCAGCCAGGTCAGGGGACTGTGGGGCTGGGGCCCCCAGAGCCCTGAGCAGACTGTGGGCTGCAGCCTTTGATCCTGCTCACGCCCCCAAGACTCCGGCCTGTGAGCACACTCACAAGACAGCCTGGCTGGGCCTGGGGCCCTGGGGGGCTGGGCTCTGAAGCCCCTGCCCTTGCGGGCGTGTGCTCAGGCTGGTGGGGAGCCTGCCCGGCCTTGCTCTGACCCAGTTTTCTGGGCCCGCCCCCTGCACCCGGGCGGGCAGGCCGCCCTGCAGTGGGAGTGCGTCGGCAGCACAGGGCCCGGGCCTGTGTGGTGTCCTGGGGGCACCTGGCTGGCGCGACGTGCCGAAGGCTTGGCCGCTGCCTGGGAACACGCTCACACACAGACACGGGCACACGCATGTGCTCAGAGGTGTGTCCCTGCGTGCCCCTCTGAGGGCACCAGGCCTGTATGCAGTGCCTGCCGGGTCCCCCTATGTCCTGTTCGGAGCCTCCATCTCCTGCCCTGGTCACCAGGCTGTCCTGCCCACCCTCACTCTGTCCCTGGACGAGCCAGCACCTCCTCATCCAAGCCCACCCTGGCAGCCCTCCATGGCCTACCTTTCTCCTGCAGGCCAATCATGGAGCCTGGGGGGCTGTGGCCTTGGGGCTCAGCCTAGGGGTCTCAGGGGCACAGAGGGCCTGGATGGTGGGAGAGAGAGTCCACTTGGCAGGGCAGCAGGTCCACTTCCAGGGCAGAGACCACTGGGAGGTGGGAGGGCAGGGGGACGGTGGTGGGCGGTGTGGGAAGGGAGCCCTGGCCTGATAAGCCCATTTGATCCGAACTGAGGCAACACAGGCCCCATTGGGGCCCGGGAACCAGCCTCCAGCCCCAGGAGCCCTGACTGCCCCACTCCAGCCCCAGGCAGACTCTGGCGCAGGAAGTGGCTGACCCTCAGGGCCGGAGAGGACGGAAGCTGGGGGAGGGACCCCACGGAGTGGAGCAGAGTGGGGGGCCATCTGCAGCAAGGGAGCCCCTCCGCCCTATGCCCTGCCCCGTCCGCACCTCCAGCCCCGCCTCACAGTGACCAGCCCCCTCTGGCCCTGCTCCCTGCTCAGCTCTCACTCACTGTCACCCTGAGCCTGGGGCCCCCGAGGGGCCGCTCCCCAGCTGGGGCGGGGAGGCAGCCCTCCTACCTGGGGGGTAAAGCAGTGTAGGCCCAGGTGCGGACACGGCCCGTGCAAGGTGGGTGTCCACTGCCTGGTACCCCCTCACTCTCAGTCCCTGCAGAGCAGGCCAGCGGGTCAATGAAGCGATCAGCAGCCTCGGGCAGGAGAAGGCGGGCAGGCATGGCTGGGGGGCGGTCCCGCAAACACATCTCTATTAGGGGCCGCTGCAGACCCCGCCCAGTCCAGGGGCAGGGAGGGCAGGGAGGGCAGGCCAGAGTGGGCAGCGGCAGCCCTCAGCCTGGGTCAGCCTGGGGGCTCCCAGCAGCCCTGGACCCAGCCCCAGACAGCAAGGCCCTCAGGCCAGGGAGCAAACCGAGACTGGGGGCTGCATGCTGACTGGGTGTCATGGGCGCCAGCGCTCCCAGGACCTCCTGAGGCATCTCCCTCTGATTGGGAGTTCAGGGGTAGGGTGTGGGGAGGCAGCTGCCCCAGGGCCTGAGTGGACCCTCTGCAAACGGTTGTGGGGAGAGACCCTTGTCAGCAGCTCACTGCACCGTGCCTTCATTTTCCCATCTGCAAAGTGGTGCCGCGCTGACTGAGTTGGGCACCTCTTAAGAGTTAAAGAGACACACTTGCCCTGGTGCCCAGTGTGCGCCAGCTGACACGGCAGGGCAGCACACTCACCCTGACCCTGGGCCTCTGCCGCATCGGGATTTTGAGAAGCTGAGGACCTGAGGGATACACTGTAGCTCCAGTCTCCTGGGTGCATGGGTGGTACCAGAACCAAAGGCAGTAGCCGGCAAAGCCCCACACCACTGCAGCCCCTCTCAGCTGGGCTGGGGGCGGGGTCCCACATGGGCCCTTTCTCAGAGCGATGGGGTACCGAGGGTGCTTGGGTCCGCAGAGCCCAGCCAAAGCTTCCTCTGCTGGAATCT
>PVKM010045621.1:0-11920 GCA_004027735.1 Carollia perspicillata
TCCCCATATTAAAACAATGGAATGGTAAAGAAGGCTACTGTCGGGGACCTACAGGGATGGCGAAAGTGGGTTACACCCTGGCTGGTGTGGCTCAGTGGGCTGGGCATCTTCCTGCAAAGTGAAAGGCTGTGGGTTCGATTCCCTGTCAGGGCACACGCCTGGGCTGCAGGTTTGGCTTCCGGTTGGGGTGTATTTCTCTCCCTCTCTTCCCCTCTCTGAAGATTCCCACGAGTTTTTAAAAGACAAAGACATGTAGGCTATGATTATTACAATGGCTTTATTCACTCAAAAGGACTCCACAGGGGCACAGTAAACCTACTTTTGCCCAACCCTGTATTTTTAATTTTTACGCAAGTATTCACTTCCTACCTCAGGGCACCCACCTCCCGCCCAGGAGGGAAGGAGCCTCCTGGGATCTGAGGGGCAAATAATAGCAACAGATTAACTGTGCTTTATTTTTGTTATGACTTTTTTAAATACTTCAGTTTTCGTTAGTTCTTGCACGACAAAAATTCCACAGTTTTTGAGTGTTTTCCCCATAAGCCTTGCTATTTTTAGTGGAGGAATTTTCACCTCTTTCCTTCAGCACTTGTGTAAGAGTTTCTCAAGAGTATATGCAGGGCAGATACCTTTTCAACCGTTCTAGATTTTTCCCAATGACTCTTCAGAGTGGCTTCCCAAATTGACACCTCTACCAGGAGAGGACAGCCCTTCATTTTCTGCTTCCCTGCTGTGGCCTGACGTCCTTGGATCTGATTTTTACCAATGTCATAGCTATACCATGCCTTCTCCTGGTTACCCTCATTTGCATTTCCCCAACTGCTTGTGAAGCTGAACACATTTCTACGTGCTTACTGGCCCTTCTGGCTTCCTCTTCTGGGTATTACCAGTTCAGTGCTTTGTCAGTTTTTAAGCTGGATTGTTTTGTCTATTTTGCATTGATTTACAGGAGTCCTGTATGCATTCTAAATAGGAATCCTTTGCCTATGAAATTGCTACTTTTATGTTCCCTTCCCAATGTCCCCACTCTCTGTAGGAGTCTGTGTTTTGTATGTCTGCTCAACTATAAAACACACAGGAATTATTTTTTCTTCTGGAATATGTCCTAGGTACCTGTGGTTTTAGGTTATACAATTAAGTTGTACAAGTAGAAGTTTTGAAACTCAGATGTCTATAAAATTTCTGATTTTCCTAACCATGGTTTATCCATACTCCTCTTTATGGAAACTTTTCCGTGTTTGCAAGAGTTTTCAAAGCAGACAAAAAGACATACCCCTGTCTCGCCCTGGCTGGAGTGGCTCAGTGGGTTGGGCATTGCCCCGCAAACTGAAAGGTTGTAAGCTGATTCCAGGGCACATGCCGGGGTTTTGGGTCCGGTCCCTGGTTGGGACGTGTGCAAGAGGCAACCAATCGATGTTTTTCTCTCACGTTGCTTGTCTCCCTCTCTCCTTCCCTTCCCCTCTCTCTAAAATCGATGGGCACGTCCTCAGGCAAAGAGGAGAGAGAGACAGAGAGACAGAGACAGAGAGAGATCCCCTGTCTTAAAAATTCTTGGCCAAATTTACTACTTTTGCCCAGTTAATAAGAAAAGGTTTTTGTAGGAAAAAATTTGAGGTTAAATGTCACATTTGAACTGAATCTTTTGTCGATATCTTAAGCCCATGAGAAAACAATATACTTTATTAAATTCCATGATCCTCATTTTTAAACAATTCAAGTCACAGGCAATCAATCATGCTTTTCTGACAGGTTACCGAAGAAAAATGTTCTTAAAACTAAACGGAATTGAATTCCAGAATGAATTTAAAAAGGGACATTTTGATTTTTTTTTTCTCAACGAGATAGATACCTAACTCCTAAAAGAAAATACTTAGATTTTCCTGGAGCGGAGATTTTAGTCTATGGAAACATAAGAGAAAGATCTTAGTGCTGCCAGAGACTCCAGTGAAGGAAGTGACACGGTTCTCTCAGGGGTGAGTGTGCCGCTTGAAACATTCCAGGAAGAGTCACTGATCACCAACTTTCTTTTAGCTACTAGCCTTGAAACACTTGGCATGCATGGAGCTCTTATGGGTATTTGGATAAACTGACTTTACGTTGACATTTTCTCAAAGTTGGCCTCGGTTTCTAGCTGCTCGTGGACACGTGGCGAATGCAGGACCTTTGGAAGCATTCGCTTTTCCAGCCCCTGGGTTTCCACTGTCCTTGTCAAACCGTCCCTCCAACACTATATGCCTGGAAATTACATCACATTGAGATCTAAAGTATGTCCATTTTTCCTGATTAAAAAGCAGCAGATTCTTAAAAACTTCATCGTAGAACTACCATATGACCTAGCAACTCCACTCCTGTGAATACACCTGTAAGAACTGAAAGCGGAGGCCTGGACAGATACCTGCACACCCATACTCACAAGTGGCACAAGGCAGGAGCAACCCAAGCGCCTATCAACAGGTGAATGGATAAGCAAATTGTGGTCTATCCAGACCATGGAATACGATCTAGCCTTTAAGAAGAAGGACATTCTGACACCTGCTCCAACATGAATGAACCATGAAGACATTATGCTCAGTGCAATGAAACGGACACCAAAGGAAAACTATTGCATGATCCCACGTGTATGAAGTACCTGGAATATGCCCATTCAGAATGACGGGGGATTGATCGCAGGCGATCAGGGGCTGGGAGGAGAGGGAGATGGCGAGTTTCTCGTTCATGGGCACAGAATTCATTTGGGGAAGATGAAAAGGGTCTGGAAACAGACAGTGCTGACAGTTGCACAATATTGTGGATGTAATTAATGTCACCAAATCATACCCTTAAAATGGCAAAACTTTCGCTATGTATTTTTTTCCCCTAATAAAAGTTGTAAAAGGTTTCTTCAAAGCCCTCTCCCAATAGAGCTGCAAATGTGTATTCTTTGAAAGTTTGGAAAACCTGTAAAGTAAAATAACATTAAAGCCACCTGTTTGTCATATGGCCATGCAGCGATGGGCACGCTTCCTTTATTCTGCTCATGTGAGTGTGCAGAGACAGACCTGGGAGCACCCAGCTTTTTTTCACTGGAAGCTGTGACCATTAGGTAGACTCCACCTCACTCGTGGGCCTTCGTCTACTCAAGCCTGCCAGCCAGCATGGGATACGCAAAATGTTTTCGATGTTTTCTCAGCGTGAACCCCTCTTCTGGTGGACGTCCTTGCACACACCGTTAGTGAATATCTGATCATTTCCTTAGGAAAAAATTCCTCAAAGCCAAATTTCTGGGTCAAAAAAGATGAATTTTTTTTAATCTCCTGATGCACGTGTGTTAATCTGCCTCACAGGAAGTGTTGTGATTTTCATTTTCAGCAGTCAGGCGGGCAAAGACTTCATCTCACCCTCTCCAGCACTGAGTGTTATGTTATGTAAAAGTCTCTCCAGAATTCAGAAGAATAAATGCCACAGAAATGCAATGAGACCGGATTAAAAGGGTGTTGGTGAGACAACGGGTGTGGGAAAGAAGAAAAGGTAACTTGGACAGATTATTGGTGATCGAATTGGTAAAGAAAAAAAGGTCTCTTCTGTAGGTAGAAAAGGAATGGGGGACGGAATAAATAGAGACCTGCACATTAGAATAATTAGCCATTCTTTGTCCTTGGTGTCCACAGGGAGTAGCCCTTAGGGCTCACCTTGCCTGGTGTCCTGCCCACCATCCAAGCCGCTCCCCACCCCTTACCCCCACCTCACGCCTAGGAGCTCACTTTCCAGTTCCTTGATCTTGTTCCTGACATTCCCTTGGCCATGAATACTTTTCCTCACCGGCTTCCTCAAGTACAAACCCATTCATTCCTTGAGATCTATCTCTGATGGACCTCCGAGGGCCAGAGGTGACGCAGTCCGGGCCTTCAGGGACTGGGCAGACCACCGATACAACTGGTGAGATCCTTCTGCAGTAGGCTTGGCGGGGGGCGGGGGCGGGGTGCTGGGGACTGCCCAGGCCACAGAACGCCACCCGGAACCGCGAGGGTGGGGGCAGAGGTTGGTTCTGGGATGTGGGCGGGTGGCAGGCTGGGAGTAGAGGTGAAGGGGGCTGCTGGCTGGCATGTGTGCCTTCTCTCTCTCTCAGGACGGGGGGTCGTCTTCGCAGGACAGGGTGGGCAGACACCCCCTTGCCCAGGACACGGCACCTTTCAAACAGGACGCTCGACTCTTATAAACAGCACGCAGATTTTCAAACGTTAGAAGTCTCGTCCTCAGGTGTTATACACCAATCATCTGAGTTAGAAGCACCTTTACAATGTATGTTATCTAGCTTTTAAACATTTGTTTGGCGTGTCAGAACTAACGTGTGGAATCGGTAGCATGTGCGCTGCCACCAGGGGTGCCCTGGTTTCTACGTGGGGACGCTGAGGCTGGGGAAAGCCGGACAAAGCAGCCGTCACACCCAAGACTTGTGGCCCCAAGTGCTTTTTGGAAAATGTGGCCCTCCCCAGTCAGACCTGTGACTTTGCTGCAGTGACAATGTCATGTCAAGGGGCAAAGTTTAGGAAGAACTTAACTGCAAGGAGGGCTGGCAGTCAACTGACCTTCTGGAAAGAATATAATAAACACCTTCGTTTCCCTTCTCTGAACTAAGGGGCCAAGATGCGCGGTGCCGCTGTAGGGCGAGGCCGGAGGGGCTCCGGGGGAGAAAAGTGTGAGTGATATCCGTAAGAGAGGGCTCAAGAGATATTTTAGGAACAAACGCTTTGGGATGCATTTTCTTAAGTGCATCTATTTCGTTAATAATTCTTCTTTTTTAAACTGCTGTCTGGCCTATCAGTCGAATGCATTCTGTCGCTTTCTAATTATCTTACTATTTTGGCTTGCTTTGGTTGTTTTCCGCAGGAGAGGTGTGTACGGGGCCAGCTTGGGGTTGGCTGTGTCATACAGAGACAAGACTCACATGGTTTTCGTCCTCAGAAACCCCTTTGGGCAAGACCGGGCCTGAGGACCCCTGCTCTCTTCCCCACGCTCCTGGGGTGAAACACACACACCGCCCCCATAAGACAGTGGAAGGATGGTATTGTTTTTGATTGAAATGTCTTACTTTTTAAACAAAATGTCATAAAGATGTTGAACTAAGCATCACATGAGTTAGTACCAGATATAACAGCATAGGCACTGCCCTGTTGGGAATACCGACCGATGGGGCTTCGGTTTGCTTGAGTAACCCACAATTCTTCTTCGAGTGTCTTTGCTTAAGGGACGATGTCCCTAGGACGGGAACGACAGGAGCGGCAAAGATCCAGGTCTGAAATACTTTCCTCTGGCTCTGCGCCCTCGGGCGGGGCGGAGGTGCTTCTGATTTCAGTAGGTGGCCGTGCTAAGGTGTGACCTGATAGACACAAACCTTAAAGCACAGGTGTCCCCCCTCGGTCTGAGTTCAGGGGCACGTCTTTTTCTTTTCTGTTTTCAACCTAACATTTTAATTCATTCACAAAACAATTTTAAAACCATATTCACAGTCTTTGATTAAATCATTCAATTGTTGGCATTCTTTACGCCTTTTTCTGATTGTTATTTACAGCTCAATGGATTTCACCCTCCTTTATCTGTAGTGTTACATATTTTCATACTTTTTTTATGTTTGGCTTTTTTTTTCACTTGTAATTGTTTTTACATGTTTTTCAATGTAGCTGCAATCACCTTATTTTTCTTTTTTCCCAGAGAGGAGTAGCTTTCAACTTTCCTTAGTAAAATCATTCTTTTGTTAAAGAATATCCGATGTGGTCTGGCGGGATATCCAATCACCGTGATGGTGCATTTCCGCATTTCCAATGTCTCTCTCCTGCAGAATTAAACTGTTTTGGATGCTGGGAAATTCACAAAATGCCATCATAAGAATCTTTCTGTGCGATGTTGTTCGGGTAAATTCTGAAGGGCCGGTTTTTCTGAATGGAATTTTTTGCTCTTTTGTAAGAGACATTGCCAGATTACTTTTCAGAAGAAACAAACCCATGTCCATTGCCATTAACAAACAAGAGTCTTCTGTCTCCGCAAAGCCCAGCTGGCAGTGAGTTTTGTCACTTGCCTTACTTTAATTGAATTTAGTGGGTGTGAAATGATGAGACACTTATTTAATTAAATGTAAAATTTTCTTTGTCATTTAGAAAAGGCAGTTTGTTCATCAGATGCTGGTTTCCTAATGGTGCTATATTTTGCTTAAACTTTTAGTGTCTGTCTCCTGAACATTGGCATTTGGTTCTGTTCTAATGAATTTATATAAATTTGACATCTGTTTTAGATATAAAGCATTTATCTATCATTTATTTCAAACAATTTTCTCCTATATGACTTTTTAGAAATCAAATTCTGTCAATGTACTTTTCCTATTAATTGAAAAATCAAAATTATTTTCCTAAATAGTTCTATTCTGTTTTCTCATTTTCCTATTATTATTATTTTACCATTTAATCCACTTGCTGTTTATTATGGATTTGAAGTCTGTGTCTAAGTTAATTTTTTCTTCATTTTGATTTCTAATTATCCCCAAAGCCTCCATTAAATAATTATTCCCTCTCCATTTGCTTTGGTAGTATTTATCATTTACCAAATTCTTATGTATGTTGATAATAGTCTACTCTAGCATTCTCTATTGTGTTTAAATTTGTTTTTGTTTTCAAATCAAGACCACAATTATCTTTATTTTATTTTCATTAATCTGCATGTCCTAAAATTTTTCCATAAGCATGCATTTTATTTTATTTGTTTTTGGTATTTCATAACAAGAAAAAACTTTTAAAATTATATTTACCATTCATACATACTTATTTTTGAGAACTAACATTGAAATAATTTTTGTCAGATTTTCGTAAGGTTTGTTTTGCAGGTTTAATTGAAAGTAAATCAGATCTAAAAATTAACATGTAAGAAAATATATATTTTTATGTTCAAGTAGCTGATGTGTGTGTTTTCCTTTATATCTCTTTTTAAAGTTTAGCACTTACGAGTTTTTGTTTACCTCGAGTTCAGGTAATTCTAAAATATTATATAATTTTGCAAGTATTATGAATGGAACTGCCTCAAAGCAATTTCCAGTTACTTGTTGGTTTTTACCACAAATGCTTTCGGAGTTTTGTGAATTTAGCCTTCATCTGGACACTTTCATAAATTTTCTTTTTATTTCTCATATTTTTAGTTGGAATTCTTATTTTTTCTGGCTCAACATAAAATAATGATTTTTTAACATTTTATAATATTGATTTTTTAGTGTATTCTGGAAGCATTGTTAGGATAACAAGAACCTCCAAAGATATGCCAAAAATATTAACAAAAAATATCTTTGTTTCTGCTAGTTTTTCAGCAGAATGCTTAAAAAGTTTCTCACTAGAGACTGGGGGGTTCCATCACACTAAAATATTATTCTTCTATTTCTATTTTTAAATTTTTTTTAAGTAGAAGAGACCATTGGACTTTATCAAATAGTTTAATCATTTATTAAGGCCACATAAATTTTGTTCCTGAAATTCTTTAAATTGTGTATTTTATTCATAACTGTATCTACACTGATCTGGACATATTACTATAATAAACACTATTTGTTTGTGGTAAAAATACTTTTAAAATAGTGTCCTATTTTATTTAGAGATATTTTCAGAATTATAAATGCTTCATCTAGAAGGATATTTTCTTTGTCACATTACCAGTTTTCAGAACAGAATCAGTTTTGTCTGCTAGAATAAACTAAAAAATATTAATTAAATTTTTATGAGTTATAATTTGGTTTTTATTTGAAATTTTGAAAAAATTTCCAATCAACTCATTGTGTTATTTTAGTAAGGAAAGCAGTTTCCTGGCTAACCTTACCTTCTTCCTTAGCAGTTGGTCTAGTCAATTCCTCCGTCTCTTATTGTATCACTTAAAATTCTGTAACTTTGGTGAAATCATTTATTTTACTTGAACATCCAAATGCATCACCATTATAAGTGGGCAACTTATTCACTAATAAGTTTTAGTCTCTTTTTATTGTTGTTTAAATCTTTTCTTGTTGCTAACATGTTTTTCATTGAACTTACTAGTGGATTTAATTTTATTTTTGGTCTTTTCAAAAAGAGATCTCTGCTTAGTATTTCAGAGAATATTTCTTGTTCCATTTGCTTACTTCTGCATGAATTTTCTTCCGGGAGGTTTCTACTTGCTTCTTTTTTTAGAATTATATTTCTAGGTTTTTGAAATTTTGCTTTTCTTCTGAATAAAGGCATTTGAAGCAGTAAATGTTCTCTAAGCACATTTTTTTTCTTTAAGTTCAAGGACTTCATGGGTACAGCCTGTTTACCATATTTTAAAATGGTTTGTTACTGCATTTCAAATTTCTTTCCTGACCATGTGTCATTAGAATCTTCGTTTCATTGATATTTAGTTATTTTTTAATTTTTTAAATAAAATATTAACTTTTTTGCAGTACTATCATACCATGTAGTATATATAATTTTTTGTATTTTTCCTTTATCAAAATCTCTTGTTAATTTTTTTCTGTAAAAATTTTCCATATTTCATGTTTTGCCTTTAACTTCACACCTTAAATTACTCATTTATCCTTATTAGTTGTAGTTCTGCAAATTTTTATTTCTCTTTTTTCCCTACTTCATCTACTTGCTGTGGTGGGATAGGATTTCTGCTATAATTCCGTTACTTTGAATTTTAGCTTGCAATTCTAATGTGTTTTAGGTTATGTACATTTAACAATTTTCATTTTCACTAATCCTTCTACCTTCTATGGTCACAGAATAAACTCATTTTCACTGTTTCACCCTTTTTTGCTTGCATTCTGCTTGGATGCCATCTGTTTGGTTATTTTTTTTTTTCTGGCCGAACAAATCATGTTTACTCTTTCTACACCTACTTGTCTCTCTCATTGAAGTGGAATATTCTCGGCATTTTTTCTTTAATACAACCTGAAAACATTTCTTTTAATGAAGAAAATTTAATCCATTGGCATACACTTTTACCATTGTTTTATTTCAATCATTGTGGCCACATTTTGTTTTTATTATTCTCTATGTTTTGTTAGCTTTCCTGTTTCTCCGGAGCCTACCTAAACTCCTTTTATTTCATTTGATTCTAAAAAGAAATAGAAGCCTGATATTTTTAATGAGTACATAGTAGTAACTTAAGGAAAATCTGACACTTCGAACTCTGCACCCTTGACCTCATGCCTTCCCTTTCCCCATTTTCTTCTCCCGTTCCTCACAGCTTATATAAGAGTACTTGTTTTTAAAAAGTGTTTTCTACTTCTCTGTGTAGATGCTGGTTGTTTAATGCAATGGCTCTGGAAATGCTGTTTGAAGATGAACTATAAGGTCAAGGGGCATATGCAGAATTTTCTGCTATTAAACCTCGTTAATAATCTCTGAGGAGCTCCTTTTCCATTCTTTGTCCTTTGTAGGAACATTCTAGATGGTTTTCCCTGCCTTTGGGAAGGGCACCATCTCACCTGCTCCATTAGCTCTCATTCTAATCAAAAACACTTTTTAAAAGCATAAAACCACCACTTTTTTTTAATTCACTGATTTGAGAGAGAGGAAAAAAAGAGAGAGAGAAACATCTGTTTGTTGTTCCACTTATTGACTCATTCATTGGTTGCTTCTTGTATGTGCCCTGACCGGGGATTGAACCCGCAGCCTTGGCGTATGGGGAGGATGCTCTAACCAATCGAGCTACCAGGCCAAAGCCCCGCTGTCCTTTATTTCATTTTAAATAAGCACACAAATAGAACAGGCACCATCCACCTCGCACATAACCTACAGAAAACGGGCTGCATTCTTTGCTCTCGACTGGGGAATTTCCTAGGGACTGGCCGAGAACTGCCTTTCTGTGCTTGTCAGGCTCCCTGGGCCCTTGCTGGCAGGAGCATGGAGTGAAGAATTCAAACGCTGAGCACTGCGACCCACCGCAGGGTCCTCTCCTAAAAGCTGAGATGCTCTCAGAAAAGCTGCAGAGAGTAGTCCCCAGGGGCCAACCGCTGGAGACGGCTCCGTTGTCCCGAGTTCGTTCATGTATTTATATATCGATTGAACTAATTCTTCCTTTATTTATAGCTTGTCTGTTATGTAACTGGCCCACACAGCTGAGATTCTTTTTTGGAATGAGATGTGGAATACTTGAAATACCTATGAAATCAAGTGAATATACTGCTTCAGTTTCCAGTCTAAGCTTCTTTAATCGGTTCTGGAGGTGCTGTTTGCTTATAGTGAGGGGATGGTGTGGGGCACGAAATTGTTTTCTTTAGCTGCAACAGTATCAGCAAATGGCTAACGTTTATTCACCTTTGGCCACAGGCTGGCTCACTGCCGGGCTTGAAAAAACATACTTGCAACTCAGAATCCCTTGCATTTTTTCCCCATGATATTCATGGAGAGTTTGGTCTTTTTTTACACTTGATTTTTCAGTTTACCCTTCAATGAATTGGGGTTCTGGTGTGTTTTCTCTTTTCCCCTCTGCTTCTAGCCCTTTCTAGATTGTTCTGTTTAAAGCAACCACCACTATATTTCTGTGTTTAAAATGCTAGTTGATGTGGTGGGTGTTGTCTCCCACCCTTCTTCATCTGAGAGTGAAGGTCACTGTATTCTGACTGTGGTTCTGTTTTCTTTGTAGGAGAAAGGACAGGAGCTTTGATGATTTTGTTGCTATTAATGATGTGTATGAACAAGGTTTTCACTTACTTTTAAAGTTTATACTCTTCTTTCTTCAAAAATGTTGTATATATTTATTGATAAGGGCGGGGGGAGAGAGAGAGATCAGTTGCTTCCCATACGTGCCCCGACTGGGGATCGAACCCTCAACCTTTCGGTGTGCCAGATGACGCTCCAGCCGAGCCACACCAGCCGCCTCTTTTGTCAGAGCTCCTAAGAAAAAAGTCACTTTTCTCTCTCTCAGCCTTTTACATATTCACTAAAGTGTTTCTAGACCTGTGATATTTTAATTGGCATCCCAGGGGTCTTAACAGAGAGGAGTTACTCTACAGAAACTTTCACTTCATCATATCGCAGGATCACTCTTCTTTCCAAACGACTGGACTTCCCCTTGCAACCCTGGGGAAAAGGCAAATTACCTTGTGCAACAACCAGTTCTGTCCACTATGTCACTGACCTTGATAACCAAGCGTAACTACACGCTCTTAACTATCAGAAAGGGAGACAAACACGAGAACTTATTTCATTCTGTGAATCCTAGCGCCTTGGTTAAAAAGTTCTTTTAGGCATTTTTTTTTTAACTTCTGAAGTTTGACCTTTTATTACTAATCATTTAAATATAATTCTGCTTCTTGACAACCTCCTTCCATCTAAGTATATAATTCCCTACCTTACAGAGCTGCTTAGAATCTGTCAACACAGTTACGATCTCCTAGGGGTGAGGGGTGGGGGTAACGGGCTGTCTAAACAACAACAAAACTTTTTTTCTCAAATAGAGCTTGGCGATGATTTGAACACTACTGCCACCACCTGACTTTTGCCCAGACCTTTCAACTGGTTGTCTCTGTGCTTCTTTCTTTTTATTTTTATCCTCACCCAAGAATATGCTTTACTGATCTGAGAGAGAGAGAAACATCAGTCTATTTCCTGCAAACTAGGTACACGCCGTGACAAGGGATTGAACCCACAACCTTTTGGTGCACGGGATGATGCTCCAACCAACTGCGCCACCTGGCCGGGGCTGTCCCTGTGTTTCTCAACAGCCTTTTCAGGAGTGCATCTTGTGAGTAAATTTAAAACAACACGTGCACAGGGCTTGGCAGTTTCCACTGCATTATGTTACTTCGTGCTTTGAAAGAGCTGAGCCCACTGGTGCCCCTGTACCCAGAGTCCCCACAAATCTGACTACTTATCTTTCTGCATTTTCCTTTTAAAAGCCTAAAATAAACACACTGGGGGCAGCAAGGACAGTTGGAGCTCCTCTCGAG
>PVKM010045622.1:0-11889 GCA_004027735.1 Carollia perspicillata
AAGTTCTTCTTTATTATTTGTTCAAATAACTTTTCCACTTGTTGCTCTTCCTCCTCTCCCTCTGGTACCCCAATAATTTGGATGTTGGAATGTTTAAAGATGTCCTGGAGGTTCCTAAGCCTCTCCTCATTTTTTTGAATTCTTGTTTCTTCATTCTTTGCTGATTGGATGTTTCTTTCTTCCTTCTGGTCTACTTCATTGATTTGAGTCCCACTTTCCTTCCCATCACTATTGGTTCCCTGTACATTTTCCTTTATTTCACTTAATGTAGCCCTCATCATTTCATTTTTTCACTCCAGTGTTCTGAAGTGTGCATCTGATGGGTTGGCTATCTCTTTGTCACTTAGTTGTATTATTTCTGGAGCTTTGATCTGTTCTTTCATTTAGGCCATTTTTTTTTATCCTGACGTACCTGTTACATAGTGAGGGATGGAGCCTTAGGTGTTCACCAGGGTGGGACAACCCAGTCGCTGGTTCGTGATGCTGTATGTGGGGCAGGGGTCCTAGAAGGAACAATGGCACTTGCTCTGCTCTATGCTGGATTTCAGTCCCTTCCCCTCCCTCCCCCAAGCAAACTTGGCCCTTTTGGTGCTGACTCCCATGTGGGTGGGCTTGTGTATGCTCTAGGATCCTGTGGGTCTCTCCAGCAAACTCTCCTGTGAGGCTGGGAATTTCTCCCTGTGGCTCAATCCCCACAGGTATTTTCAATCAGTGTTTTGAGGCTTTATTTCCCCGTGCTGGGAGCCAGGGATTGCATGATCTGTCTGGCTCCACAGTTTTGCCTGGTTTATCTGCATGCAAATGTGGGACTCCTGGTCCACCAGCCGCCTTGTGCACTGCACCCCTCCACAATCCACCACCTTGCTGAGTGTGCTCACCACCACCCCGTGCTTGGGGTCCACCAGCTGGGGTCCACCAGCTGGTCCTTGCCTTGAGCCCTCTCTCCACCGGCCTCCAGACTGCCCCCTCACCAGTCTGGAGGAATGTGTCTATTTTAACTCCTTGGTTGTCAGACTTCCATACAGTTCAATTTTCTGTCAGTACTGGTTGTTCTTTGTTTCTAAATTGTTGTTGTCCATATTTTGGTTGTGTGAGGAGGCACAGTGTGTCTATGCCTCAATCTTGGCCAGAAGTTGAAGTTTTGTTTTTTAATAGAAGATAAAACATATCAGGGATTGTGTGTGAGACTCACCTGAATGGTTTCTATTCTTAAGATTGAGAAATGGGATACTCTAGAAAAAATAGGGCACCATAAACTCTGCAAATCAAGAAACAAAATGTATTTTAAAAATCTTTATTGAGAAAAGATTTACACACCATGATATTCACCCCTTTTACATGTATAGTTATGAGTTTAAGTGAATTTACACAGCTGTACAGTCATTGCCCTAATCCAATTTGTAAGCATCTCCATCAGCCCAAGACATCCTTTCTGATAGTCACAATCAATACCTGCTTCAGCTCCTGCAGACCTGTCCAAACACTGGTCTGCACTTTTGTCTCTTCAGACACTACATCTAAATGGAATCATATAATATATAGTCTTTTTTGTCTGGCTTCTTTTAGTTAGCATAATATTTTGAGGTTCATCCATGTTGTCCTATGTTTTCAGTACTTTGTCTCTTACCTGCTGAGTACTATTACATTGTATGGGTAGCCATACTTTGTTGATAGAATTTTGGATGGTTTCTAGTTCCTGGCTACTATAAATATACTAGTATGAATAATCTTTGTACAGAATGTTTTCATTTTTTTGGTTGATATCTTGGGATGAAAATATATGTAAAGATACACATATAATAAATATATTTTTAACTTTTTAATAAGCTTCTAAATTGTTTTTCAAAAACACTGCCCTGCTCTGACTGGTGTGACTGGGTTGGTTGGACATTGCCCTCCACAGCTAAGGGTCACCAGTTCAATTTCCAGTCAGGTCACATGCCAGCGTTGTAGGTTTGGTCCCAGGTCAGGGTGTGTGTGAGAGGCAACCAATTGATGTTGTTCTCTCACGTGGATGTTTCTCTCCCTCTCTTCTGCTATCCCTTCCCTCTCTCTAAAAATAAGTAAATAGAATCTTGAAAACAAACAAACAAAAACCCAAAAAAGACTGTCCCATTTTATATTCTCACTGACAAAATATCTTGTACATAGTTTCCGGTCTCTCCACTTCCTTGCTAACACTTGTTAGTGACAGTCTGATTTAACCATTTCAGTGATTTTGTAAAGGTATGTCATTTTGTTTTTAATTCATATGTTTTCAATGATGAATGATTTTGAGCATTTTTATATACTTATTTCCACTTGCACATATTTTGGAGAAATATCTTTTCAAATCTTTTGTGATTTAATTTTTGAATCCTATTGAATTTAAAGTTAAGGTAATTTATATATTCTTAAAAAAATCATTTATGAGATACGTGTTTTGCAAATATTCTCTTCTTGTCTGTGGGCTCTATTAGTTTTCTGAAGAAACCTCTTGAAGACCAAAATTTTTATATTTCATGAAATCCAATGATCAATTTTCCCTTTTTTAATGGTGCTTTTGGTGTCATGTCTAAAAAAAGTAGTTGCTCAAGTCACACAGTAAATTTCCTAGGAATTTTATAGTTTTAGCTCTGTGCTATATTTAGGGCTCATATACATTTTTGACTTAATTTTGTGTATGGTGAGATATAAGGGTCAGGCTGAGTTTTTAAAATATAGGAATATCCAATTGACATTAACCTAATATTAATAAAAGTGTGACTATCAAGTATAATTTTTAGAAAATTATGTAATTTAGAAAACCTTTCTCCATTGAATTTCCTTGACATTTAAGTTGAAAATCCATTGACCGTATGTGCTTTGGTCTATTTCTAAACTTCCTGTTCTCCTTCATCTGTCCATACATCTGTCCTTACCCCAATGTCACATTGTCTTGGTTATTGTGGCTTTACAATACTTTTTGAAGCTAGATAGTGTAAATTCTAACAGGTTTGCTCTACATTTGTTTTTCAAAATTATTTTGAATATTTAAGGTCTTGTTATTTTCATATAAATTTTATATCAATTTGTTAATTTCTACACAAATGCTCGCTGGGATTCTGATAGGAATTGTGTTAAATTTAAAGACCAACTTGGGGAGTACTGCTGTTTTAACAAGTTGAGCCTTTCCATACATGAATGTGGTATATCCCTCCATTTATTTGGATCTCCTTTAAGTCTTGCATTTTTTTGTTAATTTTATTTCTAAGTATTTTATTATTGTTGATGCCTTGTGAATGAAATTGTTTTCTCAGTTTTTTTTTTAAATTGGAATGTTTGTGTCTTAGTTTTTAACAAAAAGTTTAAAAGTGAAAAAAATTAGAAATAGAAAAAGGCTTACAGAATGAGAATATAAAGAAAAAATACATTTTTGTATAGCTGTACAATGTGTTTGTATTTTATGCTGCATTGTTATGAAAGAGTCAAAGTTTAAAATTGTTTAAAGTTTATGAAATAAAAAAGTGACAGTAAGCTAAGTTTATCATTTATTATTGAACAAAGGGAAAGTTATAATTTATTGTAGCTGCAGGGTGCAGTGCTTAGAAAGTCTACAGTAGTGTACAGTTACGTCCCAGGCCCTTAGTTCACTGACTCTCCCAGAGCAACTTCCAGTCCTGTGAGCTCCACTGATAGTGTCATACAAGTGTAGCATTTTTAAATCTCTCATACTTCATTCCCACTGTAACTTTTCTGTGTGTAGATAGGTTTAGGGACACAAATACTTGCTATTGTGTTATAATTGCCTACAGTGTTCAATACAGCAACATGCTGTAGGAGCAATAGACTATATAATATAGCTTTGGGGTGTAATTAGCTATACCATCTAGATTTGTGTGAGCACACTCTACTATGTTCACACAATGATGAAATCACCTAATGATGCATTTCTGAGAATGTACCTCCGTTGTTAAGTGATGTAGTAGATATATGGGTAAATATAAAAGATTGAAGATAGTACATAATTTCCTACTCTTGTGATTTCCTTACAAAACATAAGGTTACTTAAAGCAGTATTTCTAGTATTGAACTGTTATGTTTGTAACACACATTAATAAACATATGACAATAGCACTGAGGAGGGACAGAATATGAAGCTGTAGCAGTGCAAAGTTGCTATATTTTATTCAAGTTTAATCAGCATTAACTTAAAATTGTGATAGTTATAAAAAGACACATTACCAAAATGGACTCAAGAATAAATAGAAAATCATCTCAACATATGTAGAACAATTATTCAGTAAGATTGAGCATGTATTAATGATAAATATTCTTCCACAATTAGGAATAAAAGCAAATTTTCTCAACTCGACCAGTAGCATCTACAATGAACTTACAGTTAGCACAGCTGATAGTGAAAGACTGCAGCTACCTCCTGTAAGATCGGGAACAAGGCAAGGATGTCTGTTCTCACCACTTCCATTCAACACTGTGGAATAAGCCAAGAAAAGTAAATTCAAGGCATGCACAAATAATAAAGAAGAAATAAAACTTTTTATATGCAGACATCATCTTTTATGTAGAAAATCCTAAGGAAGCGTAAAAAGCTACTAAAATTAATACACAAGTTTACTAATGTCACAGGTTGTAAGATCAATAAACAAAAATGAATTCCAGGCAATTCATCTCAACCACAGCTTTATTGATTGTTGCAACCTCCTCATCACTAGCAAATCCTTTGAAGTCATGGACAAACCTCTTGAATGTCATTTTCCAGATGCCATTTACACTCTCCTTGGTTATAGCATTCAAAGCCCAAACAAGGGTCTTCATGCAGTTATAGGTGTTATAATCCTTCCAGAATTGCATCAATGTCTTCTCAGTGTCCTCTTCAGTTGTGGCAATAGCTTGGGCAATGATCCTTCCAAGGTAGTAGACCTTAAAAGTTGCTATGACTCCTGATCCATTGGTTGGATTAAGGCAGTGGCATTTGGAGAGAGAAACACCACTTTTATGTTAGAATGCAACCCACCAATAAAAGAGGATGTCTGGAAGCATAATTAACAATAGGTAAAATCCCTGAGTTGTACACTTGAAACTTGTATGGTGTTGTGAACAAATGTCACCCCAATAAATTCAATAAAAATAAAATAAAAATGAAATAAAATAAAACAATAAGCAAAAGTATCTTACTCTCTAAATAGTACTTCTTCATTTCACTGGCACAACAATTTAGGAGGGCATCCTGGAGGAGAAGCTGGGCCATCCACGACTTCTCATTGCTCCTGTAATACACTGCTGGTTTTTGTGTGTTAAAATGATTGAAGGCCCTGGGGTTCTCACTGTGCCAGATCACAAAGGGTTTCAATCTGTAACCTGCAGCATTGCCCCCGAGCAAGACTATTGTCCTATTCTTAAAAGTCTTGAAGCCTGGCAATGACTTGGCCTCCTTATATGGATGAGCATCATTTCAGGCTTCTGTTTCCAGCGTAGGGAGGTTTCATCCATACTGATATTTGTTCTGATAAGTAATTTTCTTCCACACACAGAAACCTTATGTAGAGTTTCCAAAACATTCTTCAGTTGCCTTTACATCAGCACCTCCAGACTCACTACTCATTTTCACATTATATAAGATATAGTAAGATAATGATTCTTTTTTATGTTTAACTTGTACATTTAAGTACTTTAATTTCACTACACATTACATTTATCCTTTTTTAAATTATTGTTTATTTTATTACAGTTGTCCCAGGAGATACGGGGGAATGGTGGAAAGAAGGGGAAGGGAGTAATCAAAGAACTTGTATGAGTGACCGTGGACATGGGCAACAGTGTGGGGATGGACCGTGGGAGCAGGGGAGTGGGATAGGTGGAGGACAGAAATAATGATTCTCGAATTGTTTAAACCACCCAGAGCTGACAGTAAATTCAACATCATGGTTGGGTCCAGACTTTTCTTTCAACAATGGAACAAATATTTTGCTTTGGCTGGGATCGCCATGATGCTGAGGACGATTAGCTTCCCTGTCTGGTCTCCAATCCAGGTCCTTAGGCATTCCCCCCATTCTGATATAGGTCCTTCTAGAATTTTTAGTCTCATTGCCTTCAATGAGGCAGATCCTTTAACAGCTTCTGTCACTTGTTTTTGTTCTTCAAGATCACAGATGGTGCAATGGGACAGGCCTGACTGACAAGTAATCCATCTCTGATTTTTCACCTTTGTGGTGCTTAATCACTTCTAATTTCATTTCCAGCTTGATCACTCAGTAATATGGCCTCTTACTGGAGAGATCAGCACAGTGGATTTTGTGCACTTAGGGGTCCTGATGAACATAACAACATGAGGTTGAATTAAGCACAAGATAAAATAATGCAATCAAGAGATGGGAAACACTAAACAGATGAGGCTGTTGCCGACATACCATGAATACTGTTTTACAGCAAGCTTTTTTATAAATAGAAAGAATACACATTAAAGTAACGATGAAAAGTATGGTGTAGTAAATATGTAAATCGGTAACAGTCACTTATTATCATTACCACGTATCATGTTGTGCACATAATTGTACGTGGTATACTTTGATGACTGGCAGTACAGTAGGTTTATTTATACACCAGCTTTACCACAAACACGTGAGTAATGCAGTGTGCTGTGACATTCTAACAGCTGCGACTTCCGTGGGCAATACAAATTTTTCAGCTCTATTATAACCTTATGGGACCACCTCTGTATACGAGTCCATCATTGACCAAGAAGTCATTATGTGGCCCATGGTTGTGTTTCCAATGCCATTATTTCTTCCAGTGGGTCCCCGTTTCCACCTGGTGTCATTTCTTTTCAGCTGGATGGACTTCAACTTTTGTGTTTGTTGCAGCACAGGCCTGCTATCAATTTTCTCGGTTTTTGTTAATCTGAAAGTATCTTTATTTCACCTTATTTTGGGAGAATAGTTTTACTTCATATAGGATTCCTAGCTGACAGGTTTTTCTTTCAACACTCTGAGGGTTATTCCATTAGCTACTGGTTTCCATCATTTCTGATGAACTGTTAGCTATTAATTGCATCGTTATTCCTTTGTACCTGGTGAGTCGTGTTTTCTTGCTACATTTAAGGTTGTCTCTTTATTTTTAGCTTTCAGCAGTTTAATAATGATGTATTGATATGTGGTTCTTTTTGTGCTTTTAAAATTTGAAATCTGTTATATGAATGATCATGGACATAGACAATGGTGTGGGAATTGACTGTGGGAGTCGGGGTTGGCTGGGTGGAGGAGGAGAAGAGGGGGAAATTGCTACAACTGTAACAGCACAAACAATAAAATATTTAAAATAAGATATAATTTGAAATCTGTTGAACTATATTTTGATCTGTAAGTTAATGTTTTTCATCAAGTTTTGGGTGATTTCAGACCATCTCTTCAAATATTCTTCTGTCTCCTTCCTCTCTCTACTCTTCTTTTGGGATTTGTGTATGCTGGGATACTTGATATTACCTGGCAAGTATTTGAGGATTGGTTCTTTTTTTTTTTAACTTCTGTTCTTCAGATTCAATAATTTCTATTGATATATCTTCAAGTTCTCTCTTCATTCTCTTGCTATTTTAAGTCTACTGTTATCTAACCTAGTGAACTTTCATTTCAGTTACGCTTTTCGACTCTACACTTTCCATTTGTATAATTTCACTGATGTAATTCTACTGTAATGTTTGCTTCTCTGTTGATGCTCCTTATTTGCTGACAATTTGTTAGTCCATTTTTCTTTAATTCTTCGAACAGTGTTCTGTAATTCTTTGATCTCATTTATCATAGCTATTTGAAATCTTGTGTGCTAAATCTACTGTCTAGTTTCCCCTCTACCCCCCCAAAATAGGTCACACTTTCTCATTTCTTTACCTGTCTAGTAATTTCTATTTGAATATTGAACATTTATTTAATCTGTTTTAGTACCTCTAGATTCAGTTTTGTTTTTCTGAGCATTGTTACATTGATTGATTGATTGATAACTGGCCTAGGCTTTCGTCGTGGACTTTGTCTCTCTCATAGTGTACCAGTGCTGATGCCTCTGCCTAGTTGTTCCTATTTTTCTGTTTTAGCCTGGCTCACTAAGGGTTACTGCTCCATCTTTATAATTTATGATAGGGTTCAAGTTTTGTTCACAAAGTTGCTTTTTTATTGAACCTGGCCTAAGTTGGTTTGGCTAAATTCTTGCCAACCAACCTCAGGGAGGGGAGTATAGCAGCCGCCCCAGGAAAGAGGACACAAACTCCCACTATTTTACTTAAAACTCTATAGTTTTTGTGTTTCAAAGTAAATGTTTCTTAATGTTTTCTGTCTTTGGCAGTTTTCTGCCTGCTGAAACAATTTTCAAAGACAATTTTGTCCAGATTTATGCTTCTTCTCTATGAAGGGAAGTCACCCGACCTATTCATGTTGCCATTACTAAGTGATCAAATCCATTTTATAGCAGATTGGTTAGGGAGTAGTATTTAGTACATATGCGTTTAGCATGGTTTATTGAAAGGCAGACCCTGTGCCGAAGAGCCTTTAGGATGCCAAGTTATTCTGAGAATCTGTTAATGTTTGTTGTTGGAAAAGTGATCTAAAGCACCAGGTGACTTTTTCTTTGTTTTATGAGAGAAATGGGAGAGTAAAACCTGAAAATTACTTTGATGCTTTATTTTGATAATACATGTATTTATTAATTTGAGCCATGTGTTTGATTCTGCATAGATAATAAAAATCCTTTTCTACAACTTAAGAATCCTTTTCCAGAGGTTCAAAATCACTTGTTTTTCATCCAAAAGCAACAACAGAGAGACTGCAATGTATGTAGCCTTTCCTGGAAATGGCTCTCACCTCCTCCCGATCAGCCTTCTGCCAGAGCTTATTGGAAGGTTTAGCAATGTTTAGACAATGTGTCAACAGGACGGTGCTGGGTTTAATTATCAAGTGTTTCCATTTAGGGATTTAAAATTTTTAGCTCTGAAGAAAGCCATCTTGATCTAGGCATTTCTAAACTATCTGAGGCTTATTGTTCTGTTTTTGAAGTTTCATTCAGTCTGAAACTATGCATCAGAGGTCTCAGATTGACAGCCTGAATCAGCCCACAAACATGTTTTATTTGGTCTAAATAGTGCTCTAACAGAATCTCTTGTTTCAATTTAGAAATCAGAGACTTATGCAGCAACCCTGATTTCCTGATCTGAAGATCTCCCAGCACAGGCTCGCTTCCCCAGGGCAGCGAAAGCACGTGAGCTCTGCTCTCCAGTCTGCTCACTCTTGGCCCCGTGGGGTGTCATGCTCTTCACATGACCACCCTGGCCCTGGAGACATTTGGCTTTATGACTTTTGGGGCTGTGGCTTCAAGGGGCAGAGTGCTACCAGGGGAACATGCTGGTAATCACTAGAGAATTAAGCTGCCCGTACTTGTAAAACATGGGTCAGTTAGAAAGCATTGGAACCCAGGATAAAGAAGGATTCTGTAGCCAGAGTATATGCCATGGCATAAACTAAAATTGAATTGTAATGCTATAAAGGTCATTCATCTGTTCATTCATTCACTTATTCACAGAATATTCATGGACTGAACAGATCTGGTTTACTATTGTCTTCCTCAAAGAACAGAGGTTCCTGATGTATAATAACCATGATGGAATAAACATTCCAGCCATAATAAAATCAGTGCACCATACATATTCTGTGAATAAGTTGTATTCATTTTATTTTGTTTTTCTGGAAAATTAGATAACTAATTTCCTCTCCCAGCCATTCTCAGTTTTCTATTTTAATTAACTTAAAATTGGTATCTAACAATATTAATAAAGACTTTCACACTTCATTAATTAAAAAAAGGAGGAAAAACCCCTGAAATATCAGACATTTTACTTGTAATTGGGACTGAGAAATCCACTCCTCATAAGGCAGAAAAACCCAAATTGGTACAATAAGGTAGCTTATTATTATAGAGAAGACTGTATAGTTTTCCAGGTTCTACATGAAACTGGAGAGTAGCATTAGAAACCAGAGTAGACCCTTTCCTTTAGAAGCATGTTAATGTTTTAGTAACTGAGACTAGAGAGCAAGCAAAATACGAACCAATCTAAAATGGACTGACCCATGTTCCAGATTTACAAGCCAAATTCATAAGATCTGTAAATACTAGGAAAAATACAGTTTTAAAATGTGAAATCAGATTCTTTCCTCCACTCATAGCTTACATACATTGTAGTCAGGAGCTGGTATTATAAGCCCAAGCTCCGATAACTCTGCTCTGGGAGGCAAGAGGAGGGAGGGAGGGAGGAGGGAGGAAGGGAGCGAGGGAAGAGAGAGGGAGGAAGAATGGAAGAGAGGACTGGGAGCACTTCAGAGAAAAGATCCGAGAGAAAAGTCTGGGACTCTGCCACCCAGCTCCCTGGCCCTAGGAGGGTCCATGACAGATGTCAGAAAGAGGCAGCCTGCTGGTCCCCAGCGGCATCCTTATAAAGTCAGCTCTGATAAGTGATATTCTTGATACTTGATGTTTTGCCAGCAGTAAGAATACTGCTTTTCTCTTAAGTCCACACATACTGCTTAGAAGCCACTGTGTTTCTATTTAGAATTACAGACATCCCAGCAACAATGTTCAAACATCATGTAACGTGTAATATCAATCCAGGCATGTGTGGATATTTGGACTGAAAGAGACAGTGGTGTGTCGTAAAGAAAGCATTGGCCCAGGAATCAGGAGGCCTAGGGCCCTTTTTGATTTTGTGACTTTATAGCGAAGGGGTTTAACTTTGCTGAGGCACCGTCTTCTCTTCATGGCAGACCCCCACCCCTCCTTCCCCCCATTGCTGCTATCTCCATAAATCCCAGAGGAAAATGATATTCAGCCTATTCCAAGAGCTGCAAGATTCACAAGTTCCTGGCCAGGATTTTTAGATTTTAATCAGTACAAGATAGCTTGGTCTTTTAACAGAACTAGAAATGTCCTGAAGTGGAGAATACTGTTATTGATTAAAAACAACAACGATGACAACAAATTGGAAAGCCATTCATAATTCGTAAAAGGTTTATAAAATGAACCAGAATGCATGAGTCCAAAATGAGTCAGAATGCCCGCTGCCGACATGAATATCTGAATACCATGCCACTTTCTAATTGCCTTACTTGCAACAGAGAGAAATAAAATTGTGCGAGTGTGAAGTGTATAAAGGATTCTACCGCTCTCTCGGGCCTCACAGACCCACAGATAGGAGAAAGTGAGTGCCTTTTTTGACCATTGAATTCCTTACTCGAACTGCAAGTTAGTAAGCTCTAAGGAGGATTTTAATGAAACCAGTCTTTTCACTTCCTAAAAGAGAACTGAGACAGCTGGGGGTACAGCGCCACCTAGTGCCCACATAAAAAAACTCCCTGGCGATCGTCTGCGGTAATTGGCCCCAGTAACTTCTGTGAAGTAGGGCAAAGAAAATAAATCCATCAAAGCTGACTAACAGAGAGAAATGCCAGCTGAAAGCATTTTTGACTCTTGATGCCTTCAAAAGCCAGGAAACTTAATCCTTGCCTTATGTTTCTTTTTTTTTAATGCCCCAAAGGCAGCCAAGCTCGTCACTAAACCAAGGGAGGTGAAGCAGGTCACTAAGTTTATAAGCAGTTGGTAACTGGTTTTCATTTTTTCTCTGCATCCTGGCAGCAGGAGATAGGCAGCTTGTTATAACTTCGAGGGGGCTCCTGGAAAGCCTACTTGCTGGGTGTATTTCTGTAGGCGTGGGCTCGCTGGGAATATTATTACCTCATGGAGTCACGGATTTAATAGCATTTCTTCCACTTCATTCAGCACAGCACTGAGTTACAGTGACTCCGGCTTCAGCACATTACAGACGCGCATTGTTCCCGATAGCACTGCATCTTCACAGTCCCACGTGGGTACCCACGACGCAGCCTG
>PVKM010045623.1:0-11888 GCA_004027735.1 Carollia perspicillata
GTCACTTAATAAAGTGTTATTTAGTTGTTATATTATCCAGATTAGAAAGAAGTCTCCCTCGACATTTGGGTTTATAATTTTAGCCATAGCATTTGCTAACACTAGGAATAATAGTGTGTACAGGAGTATTTTGCTTGGTAATTAGGTTATTCAGGATTTGGTTCACCTGTCTCCCATTCTAGAATGAAAACTGCTTTCAATTTTTGTCTGGTTCTTGGCCCTAGAAGACCATCTGGTACAAAGTGCCTGGTTTAATGAGGAAATTTTGGTTAACTGAATTACTCTTTGGATATTAGAAAGTTGTGTTACAAAACATACCTGTTTTGAAATAAAACTATGAATTTATTCTGTGGGCCTTAAAGTATTGAAAAGTAATAATTACTGCTGGAAAAAAACAATTCCTCAAGGAACAACAATTAAGGCAGTGCGCCGTTTACACGTGGAAGCAGAGAAAACAGTTTCAGTATTTGACGACCTGTGAGTAATCTTCCTCCAGTAAGAAAACCTGGTAGCCATTGCGGCCCAGTTTGCTTGTCCATAAGGAGATTGAATTAGATGGTCTCTCTGCCCTAAAAACACTATGCTTGTGGGGCCACCTGTACAATCATCTGAGCCTGAAATCTCCTATATCTGTCACAGTTCAAGTTTTCTCTTTATGCCTATGGTTTTGGGCCCAGTGTTTATATTACTGGGATCTTTAATTCCTCCATGTGAAAAGTGAGGAGGTTTAAATAGATGATTTGTTTCAATATCTATGATTTATAATATTTATACTTCTTGAGTTATAGTAATGTTTAAAGCTCTGAAAACGTATTGGTCGTACTGTCTTACAGTGTTACCCCGTGAAAAGGTTGGGAGTTAAACATTTCTGCAGTGCACAGGGTTCTCAGAGTCATCATGAATGGGGCTCGTCATCCGAGACACACCCGTCTAAAGTAATGGGTGATTGCGTTAGGACGTGGCCCTATCTTCAGGATCGTATATTTGCCACGATGTGTCCATCTTCATAAGGCTTGAACTCCAGCTGCTCTGTTTGCAGCTCTCCAGCCTCGCGGGTGCTGCTTTCCACTTGGTGTCTTAGGGTTTCATTCTGCGTATGTTCATTCTGCCTACAAGTCAACCAGCACCTGGAAGGGGGTTTGGTGCATCAAGTGTCGGCCATTTGGCAGCTCTCCTCTGTTCTTGGCCCTTGTCTCCAAGGCCCTGTGAGATGGACACTTTGATGGGTGCTGGCCTTAAGCTGCACGTTGGAAAATGTTCTCAGAAAAAAACCTGAAGTGAATGTGTTAATCACTTTTTTCTGCTTCTCTTCTCTAAGTGTTATATCCCTCGAGTTCTCTCTGGGTTGATCTCTAACAACGTCAGTCTTTTTGTTTTGTTTTGTTTTGTTTTATTTTTTAAGATATTTTCCCGAGCTTTTGTAGTTCAGTGCATTGGTTATTTCCAAACAAGCTATTCCCTCCTGGCCCAGTTTGGATTCTCCAGATTTAAATTGCTTCCAATTACACTAGAAATGTTTTAGAGTTTTTCCTGCTTATAATCCCATTCAGATTTCTGCTTTGCTATGGTTATATATCTTACATCTCTTTCATTCTAGAATTTCCCTACCTTTTTCCTCACAAATTATTAATATTAAGAAGTCTAGGACATGAATCTTGCAGAATGTCTCAGAGTCTAGAATTGTCTGATTGTTTCCTCATGATGTCTTTTAACATTCCATTATCAATGATATTTCCTGTAAATTGTAAATTTTGTCTAAAGGCTTGGTTACATACATTTTTAATTGTTTTGGCAAGAACAGTTAATAGTTGGCATGGTGTATTTCCTGTTGTTCTATGCTTAGTGATGCTGTTTGAACGCTTGGTTAATAGTACCCACCAAATCATGCCATTATAACAGTACATTCTTCCCTTCTAATTAGCACGTAGAATTCAGTTGATACCTTGGTACCTCTGCTTTGGAATTTTTCTAAATAAATTTCTTTAAAAGCTCTTAAGTTTATCACATGTACAGGTAAGTACAGAAGCTATAACTGTATAGTTCAATGAAATATTTTAAATGTCACCATCATCAAAAATAAGACACAGAATCTTACCAGCACATCGTCATGCCCCCAGCTATTATCCAAAACATAGCCATGTTCAAGTTTCTATCAGTATAGATTACCTATGCCTGTTTTTGAGCTTTTTTTTAAACAAATGAAACTATTTGTCTTCTTTCACTCAATATTTTGTTGGTGAAATTTATCCATGTTGTTACTTTGGGCAATAGTCTTTTTTTCATGTTTGTACAGTATTTAATAGTATGAATATAGTGCAACTTGTTATTCATTCTATTCTTTAAAGATTTTTGGGTGATTTCCAGTTTTTGCCAGTGATAAACAGCACTGCTATCAAATTATTGTACATTTCCTTTGGTGATGAACATTTGCATTTTAGTCAGGTATATGCCTAGGAGGAAAATTGCTGATTCATTGGCTTTGTGTATTCAGATTAATAAACTTTGAAAAATAATTTTCCAAAGTGCTTTATATGTATACAGCTATATACACCCACTAACAAGTATAAAACTTCCAATTGTTCCACATATTCTTAAATTCTGCATGGCACAGTACAAAGTATTCCTTGACTTTCCCACCAAATGACAAGCTGGATAGATCCCAATCATAGTGCCATCCAAACGCCATCCCGTACATTTCTAAACTCAGCGTGGGGGAAGTAATATTTCTGTTGATGACCGACAGGCTGTATTCAAGTTGGAAGGTCAAGTAAAGGCTAGGAAATTTCCCAAAGTCTAAGGCAGCAGTGCATGGGCTCCTTCTAGGTGGCACCCTTTACTGCTATTTGAGCACAATAATCCCATTAAAAATTGTTTGTTTAAATCTATCTCTACATTTGATTCCAAGCTTCATGTGTTGGCTTTGTTGGCTACTGTGGTTGGTACAGAGTGACCATTAATAAATGTTTGTGGATTGAAACAATTTCTAAATGCTTAATGCTTCCATTGGTCAGAACCCTGATGTGGCGGAGAAAGGGAGAGAGCAATGGTAGGATCCCTGAGGAGCAGGAGGTTGCAGCTTTTGCTATCACAGAGAAACAGAAAGGCTTACAGGGAAGCAGAAGCTAGCCGAAGAGGTAGAACTTGAGTTCAAAGGTCTCAAGTAACCAAAATGTTGTGTCTTGAATAGAATGTTCTGTCTTGAATGGGAAGGTCTCTGTTTGACTTTGCTTAAAGCCAACCTTGTGACCCTGCTACCAAGATTAATGTGTTTTCAAAGAGTTGATATTGGTTTCCACATTACCTATTTTGAACAACAACAAAACCACGAAGTAATCTTATAGATTCTGATGGCTCATTATTCTTCTCAACACTGCTGGATGATAAGCTTTATAATTCCCACTTTATAGGAGGGGGAACCACTTCTCCAGCTAGCAGCTAGCACTCTTTCTGACTGTGAATGCATGTTTTGCAACTGACTTCGTATTTTTTTAAAAAAGAATGTCACCCACTTAGCCATGAGACAACTTTATTGACACTACATCCCCATGAAATTTGTGTTTCATTGCTCCCCTTTTACCCACGAGTTAATTAGCCACCGAGGCTGCTTGACTCAAAGCCCTCAATCAATTTCACTGGATTATTTGACCTTTACTTTGGTAGTGAAGTGAATAACTGTATATATACCACTATTGCCAAATGCATGTTGGTACATTAGTATTTGGTGACAGAAATTTTGGAAAAATAAAATACCAAACCTGTGGGAGACAACGATATAGTAAAACACTGAAGTTTTAATTTATTACTATAAAGGCAGCCGATATTTTTTATTACGAAGTCTGTTTTCATCCACAATGCTATACGCTTCTTTCCTAAATAAAGAAATCTGCACTGTAGATTAGGGTTCTGAGCTTTAGTTAATTTTGATATCTGCAAATGGTGTTAATCTCGTTTGTTATAGTTGATAGACCTTTTGTGCAATCCTTACTTGGAGTATTTTAGTTGTGTTTAGCACCCCCAATTTACTTTCCCTATTATTATCTTTTCTTTACTTTCAAACTTTTCTAGGATTAGTAACTATTTGCCAATAAAAAATATGTGATTTGGGGGATATATTTTTGTTGTTATCTTGGTATTCAAGTTGATAAAATGGATTTAATTATTTTACTGTAAGAGATTAGACTATGATTTTGAGATGACTACATTTGAAGTATAATCATGTAATAACAAGATATTCATACGAAGCCTTCGTCACATACCCTATATTTTATACTAAAAGTGGAATAGTTTGTAGTTAGAGCATGTACTCAATCTAGAAGAGTCAAATTTGGGAACTCACTGGTGGGAAGTTGGCACAACTGTTTTGTGCTGGGTGTGTTTTACGAGGGCTTGGCTGCATCACAGACAGTTTTGAAGGCAGAAAAATGAGAGGTCTTAAGAATGTCAGGGAAAAACTTTTGCTGTCTCTGTATATATAATTCATTAAAATACATCATTGATGACCAAATTATTAAGTGTGGAAATAATGCTTTATGGGAGGAGGCTTCTATGGATCCTTAGACTCTTCTGGACACTAATTTAGTAAACTGCGTAAATCGACTATAAAATTGTGTTACAAATGCATTTGAACAGTCAGGAAAACTCAACGCTTAATATAGTGACTCATTTGCTTGCAGTTTTATATTATATAACTTGTGATATGTGTATAAGAATATTATAGTTTTAATTCTATCATGGATAGAGTTTAGTATGCTGGCCTTTTCAATGAACATGTAATTAACATTATGATATTTTCCTTTTAAATGAAAACCTTGTAATGATATTGTCAATTCTTACCCCATTTCGTCTCTCAGGAAAAATATAAATTTCTCAGGTAGGAGCTTTGTTTTAGTTTTCTTATGTTTGACTCAAATCCCTTTGCACAATTTGTATTATCCTCATCACTGCAGATAAGAAAAGACAGAAAACAGTAAGAATCCAGAAAATCTTTATTGTATGAACCATGTATGACAGTGTGATAAGCGTGGGAGGGCCTCGATGTTCTGAAATTTGTGACCTAATTGTAAAGAGATTTGTAAACTGTGTTTCAAAGAAGAAAGCAGAATGCTAAATAAAGTTCAATTAAAATTATATAAGCAGGTAGAGGAAGCGTGTGCTAAAATGAGGGAAAATGGAGGACGCCTAGGGAGAGCTTCAGGAAGTCAGTAGTGTGTGAACCGAATCTTGAAAGAAATACGTACTAACAGACTTTCCAAAGGAGGCAATGAGAGGATGGGATAATCCAGGTTGGGAGAGGAACACATTTAGTTTTATTTTTTTAGATTGCTTTTATTTTTATTTCTGAAACAAAGCCCAAACTTATTAAGATTCTATGTGTTTACGACATTATCTGAGCTAGACAGTCGTATCTCTTGGTGGGAGTAGAGTTGAACACACTGAGCAAAGAAGGAATTTGGTTTTGAAGCTTACTGTGCACAAAAAATAAAAATACATGATTATTCTGTAATTAATACTATTTATTTCCCCTGATTTAAAATCATATATTGAATTAGAATGCCAGAAAAGTAATTAAGGATGAAAAATTTGCTTTTTATTGACACAGTAAAAACTATTAAGAGGGTCATTTTTCTTAATACACTGTCCAGCTATAGTTTTCATTGCTTTCAAAATACATTAACTATGCATTGCATCTGAAATTTACTTTGCCCCTTAGAGAGTTGCATAAATTTTGTTTTCCATCTAATATGATTTCCCTGTTTATTGTTCAGAAATAATATATATACACTGTATAATGCATAATTCTGGTACATATATTTATAATGTAGTTAGACTCATATATGGAAAATTAAAAGTTTTATATTTACTTTATGATGTTATAATGAAACTCATTAATAATAATAACTACTCTAGGAGCAAGTAATTGGAATAAGAAATTATATCTTGAGCAAAGGAATGCAGTAGGAAAAGTAGAATATACTGTGTATTTGTTCATACCAACAAGGAAGTGCCATATTGTGAAAGATATAACAAATTATAAAAGTATGTATTTGAATAATTCATACACAAAGTATCTTAAACAATGAAGAATGATTATTTAAAATGTCTATATAATTTATAACTTTGTTCCTGGAAGTTTAAAAATATTTACATGTATCTATGAATGTGAGACTGGTGGTAAACTAATTCATTTAGTTTTTACTAATTAAATTAAGTTAAAACATTATAAAATGTGCCATCATTTGCAAGTCAGCAAAGGCACAAAAAATTTATTATGGCTCTCACCCTTATAAAATCTCAAAATGGAAATATATAATAGTTATATGAACTTCATCCTTCAAATATATATATTTGCATTGACTATATTGAACTAAGCTATTTAAAAACATCTTTTTGAAATTAAAGAAACAGTACCTAATATAAGAATATTATCAACTCCAGAACCATTAATGTGTGTAAAGTACATAAATAAATATTTACCTGTAAAGGTATTTTGGCCTGTATTCTAGAGGCCTTTGTTTGTGCATTCACGTAACAGAAATATTAGGTCTCTACTTTATGTATAAAAGACACTAGGTGTCAGCAATAAGTCAATAAATGAGACATAGTTCCTGCCTGAACCCTTGCAATTTCTTACCTATACATATACAAAATAATTATACATATACCAAAATAATTACAGTAAAAATATGGCAAGTGCAATTATAGGGGTGACAAAAACTAAACATACACAGAAGGAGGCGCAGCCAAATGTGCATTGTTAAAACAATACTCCTGCCAGAGCTGTTTGTGGGGAACGAGTCGTTATCCATCTGGTGTGGCATCAGCGGTCCAAATGTTGAAGGGAATCCGAGAGTTTCTTCAAATCCGGCAAAGGAAAACAGGTTGTTTTCTCTGTTGCATAGCCATTGCCAGAGAGCTTTATCAAGTCTGACTACTGCCAACCTCCAGGCCAGTCCTCTCTCCGTGCAAAAACTAACCCATTTGATTCTAGAAGTGCAGTGGACTCCAGGCTCCCCAGCAAAGGTGGCTGGGCCTGCGTTTGGCTCATCCAGATATCAGGACGTGGAGATCTGAGCGGACAGTGTTTCTCTGTTCTCTCCCTCCACCCTCTGTTGCTCCTCCTCAGGCTGTGCACTGAGCTCTGACTGCCCTGGGAGGTTTAGAACGGTAGGTGGAGCTGTTTCACCAGCAGGAACACAGTTCCACGACACATCTCAAGAGTCCGTCAGTCACATTTTCTTTAATTCAGGCCTATGAAACTTGATACATTCATTTGCAAGCCACTTTGGTGGACAGGGACAGGTAGGCACCTTTTCCGCTTCATTGTTCGTCCATCCGTCCATCCATCCATCCACCCATCCATTCACTTATCATCTATCTAGCCACACACGTATGTACATATACATATATATGTGTGTGATTTTATTGTCTTTTTTCTCGACAAGCTCATTCTAAAATGTAAGATCCCTCATTTCATATTTCTCCGTAAGTGAGGTTTCCATTAACAGTAGAAGAGTGTCATGCAAGATGCTTCTTAATAAACTGTCTCATTGGGCTGCTCCCATGTACTCTTTCCTGGTTGCCCTAATGTCAGTTTCGGCATTCCCAATTCCCCAAAATTGATGTAAAATATACGGTTTATGATTTCACTTTTATGACCTAATTGCTGAATTGGAAGGCACTTGGCATTTATAATGTGCCAAAATTAAAAATAACTAGAACGCGTTTTTGTGTCCCACCAATTAGTCATAATAAAAATGTATATACTTATGATACATAACCTTTCACGTGTGTGGAAGAGATGGCTGCTCTGAATGGTAAAACGGGAAGAGTGGGAGGAGGCACACTGTGTTGTCGAGGTAATTTGTGGGACAGGTGCAGATTCAGTGCCTAGGTGAAGCCAAGAATCACAGTTACTACGTAGCGAGAAGGGCAATTAGCTGGAGAGTGGCTGAGTTGATAAAGGCAGCATTTCTCAGGACAGCCTTGGGCCAGTAATAAGGGGATGGAGCACTGTAATTAGGTAACGAGTAAAACAGATAGGGAAACCTAGAGTTACCTGTGGTTAGAGTACATAGGCCCAGGGATTTAGGGCAGTGAAGGATTATGGGTTGCACAGGATGTGTCCATAAAATTGTTCCCAATTATGTAACACTGAAATTACAAGTTGTCTCTTGCTCAAAGAAAGCTCATTGAGAGGATAAGTGTTCTTACACAGAATCTGAAGTGTTTATTTAATGATAGAAAGAAATGCAGTGTTACGGTAAAAGGAGAAATGAGGAATATAATCAGAAAAAGCTCTCTGTAATCAACCTATACACATTAAAATGATTCAGAAATTGTTCCTGTCCTCAAGAGTTTGTAAGTTGATGAATAATACATAAACACATGTAGATATTAAAGTGTCTTAATCAGTTGGGGCTACTGTAACAAAAGACCATAAACTGGTCTTTTTTTGAACAACAGAAATTTATTTTTTACAGTTCTGGAGGCTGGGAAGTCCAAGATCAGGGTGCTGGCAGATTTGGCGTTTAGGGTCAGGATTAGGGAGGGACAGAGCTACTACAAAGAGGCAGGAGGAAGCCTTGGGGTTCGAGGAAAATATTCTGCAATGTTATTGAAGTATTGGTTTCTGAGGTACAACAACTGTTAACACTCATTGAATACCAAAATAATTCACTTTATTGTATATAAAATTAAACTTCAACAAAATTGATAAACATATTTCAGTACAAGTGAATTTATTAAATGCGTTTGAACTAAATATTCCAATTTGATGAAAGGAAATCCCCCATTGTTTTTATGTTGTGTATCAACAAAGAAAACCTCAGGAATAAAAATACCTAGAAAATTTCAGGGATCAAAAGCTGCAATACAGTAACCAGAGGGGTGAGGGGAGAGGGTTAATGGGGGAAAATAGGGGAGGGGCCATCAAGGAACATGTATACGGGACTCATGGGCAAAGCCAAAGGGGGTAGGTTCAAGGGGAGGAGGTGGGGATGCGTGGGGTGGGGGGCTGTGGTGGGGTGAAAATAGAGACAACTGTACTTGAACAACAGTAATAATAAAAACCCCTGCAATACAGGAAAACAATCCCTCATGTCTCACCTTCTCCCCATACCATAAGACGGTGACCTGTGTTTTAAATTACAGAGGTTTTGTGATGTGTTGCATTAGTTTAGAATTGCAATTTCAAACATATGTCATAGTCCTAATTTTCTTCTGTTATGCGGTTTCATATAAATGCATTTTGTGGCATATGTACTTGAGTTTATTGAGGGAACAAACTTGAAGAATTATATCATTAGTAAATTATTGAAAGTGCTGAAAAAAGTTATTGTATATTCAGTAAAATTTTAAAGAAGCATCATTACAACTTACCTAAAAACATTCTCATAGATAATTCTAATTGTTATGCTCATAACTAATGATACCATTATTTAAAATAAAATACTATTAAAAATTTAAATGGTATATTAAAACAGTATGTCATCTAGTACATTACTATAATTCTTAATAAATGCTATAGGATGAAAATAGTTACATCTTAGTTTTTACCGAGTACAGCATTATACCTAACATTTCAATAACAATGTTCGCTTTATTATGTAGCTGTATGGGTAGTTTATCTACATTGCTTTCTGTAATAATCATGTAGTTATATAATAGCATTTTTATAATACATTTATATCATATATCTTTACAGTAAGGTATGATTATTCTCAGCAGTTTTTCTTAAATGGGAGTGAGCAGCTTAGTTAAAGACAGTCTGTTCGGGGACTGGCGGCCCAGGGCACTGTCTTTCTCCTTCCCCACAAAATCAGTCCCTCCTATCATGACTTTAATTATGTGCACACATGTACAGTTCTGTGCTTGTGGAGCCCGAGGGTCTGTCTTAAGGAATGTTACTCCCTGACATGAAGGAAAGAAAGAATGGGGTATAACCCCTAAAAGCTGTTAATAGAGATTTGTTTTACATTTTGTAATCGAAGATGGGAAAAATGACATGATAATATTCTACCAGTCAGGTGTGTACCATGCCAAGATTTTTAAAAAAGATTTTATTTTATTTTTCTTTAGAGGGGAAGGAAGGAGAGAGGGAGAGAATATCAGTGTATGGTTGCCTCTCGTGCATCCCCGGCTGGGAACTGGCCTGCAACCCAGGCATGTGCCCTGACTGGGAATCGAACCGCACTCCTTTGGTTCACAGGCCCATGCTCAATCCACTGAGCTACACCAGCCAGGGCCCATGCCAAGATTTTGATACTTAGTGTCTAGGCCACTATTATATTTGGAATCTTTTATCCCTTAATAGTTTGACTTCCTGAAATAAGGGGAATGAAAACAAATGAGTCATGAGTAAGGACAATGCTTTAGAGGTGTTAAGGTAGATGGGAAAGTTAGGTTAAAAAAATATACTTAAAAAATTTTTTGTGATGGAAAATTATGCATGACGAACAATGAGAAATGGCCACTAAAGACAAATAAACTGATGATAGAGGCAAGAAGAAATCACCCATGGTGAGTGATTTTACTGAGAAGTCAGGGACAGATGGGACCCACAGGACAGTGGGACAGAGGATGTGTGTGTGGGATGCAGGTCGATGAGTGGGAAGTTAAGGGAATTATCATTTGGTAAAATCTCTCATTTTAATACAAAGTAAAAAGGAAGTCGTTAACCGAGTTAGCAGGTTGGTAGTTGAGTCAGACTTTTGGAGTTTGAAAAGACCTTTCATCTTTTGGAGAGTAGGAGAACGAGTCCGTTAAAGACATTTAGAGAACAGACACCGTCTGAAGTCGCGTGTTCTATCAGGCTTTGACATAACCCCGGTGTATACTGCTCAGTAAACTAAGATGGTGCTTCATGTTCCTTGTCCCTATAATTCTTAAAACAAATGAAAATAAGTTGTACAGTGTTAAATTGTGCAAGGTTGCAGTTTTATTTATAAAGTATTTTTATTTATAATTGGAAAGGGGCAAGAAACGAATAGAATTATATAATGTAACATGCAAATGAAGCATGTCTTTTCCACACGTACTGCAGATCTCAGTGATGCCGCATGCCATCTGGTTTGAAAGGTTCCCGAACGTCCATGCCTAGAGATAATTAGTACAGATCCGGAATTGCATTTTAAAAGGCAGGCTACTACTCGTCATGGCATTGCTATTGAGTTGCATTGTCTCTTTGATGAAGAGACGATCCATGTTTTAAGTGCACATTTGGCTATCGTTGGGGGAAAAGAAAAGCAAAAAAGGAAACATTAATGTACAAATCTACCCACGCACACTTGGAGGGAGGTCTCTGTCCAGCTCTTCGAAACCTTCTTTGGAACAGGTGATGTCGGGAGACATTTCTGAGACTGAAAGGCAACAGAGGGTAGTTCGGAGCTTGAATTCTCATCGAATTGCTTCATGGGGTTTAAGGAACTGCTCCAGGTGATCATAGAGGATAAGGGATCAGCACTCATTCAATTAAACTGTCAGGTGTTAATTGATTGGAGGTAGACAGGAAGAGGGAGGGTGTACACAGGGTAAGTCCTCAAGCATAGGGAAATTCTCTAGAGAAGAGCAGAGGCAGACCGGGCAGGTCCATCATTAGATGTGGCATCAGGACAAAGAGAGATGGCCAGGGATTACCGAAAATAAGGAGATATAGCCCATGCAAAGTGGATTTAATGCACCTTTTAAGCTATGACAACTGGCCTCCTCTCATATTTATTAAAAGATACTTAGGGGCTAACTCTGTCCTTTTTATGTTTTTAATAATGCTATTAACAGTGTTGTACATACACCCTCATTCACACTTTTAATTCTTTCCTTAGGACACTTATATTTTGAAAGGTTCCTGGCATTGGCATTTAACGCCAAAGTCGACATGTTAGTGTAGGTAT
>PVKM010045624.1:0-11921 GCA_004027735.1 Carollia perspicillata
GAAGCCCAGGCAGGCCGCATTCCAGGGGGCACACTGCTGCCCGTCCCCCACGGGAGCTGCCTGCTGGACGGGCCCCTCCTGCCACCCAAACGCCCACCTTCAGGCTAGCATAATGGGACCCTTGTAAAGAAAGGTCGCCCTGCCTTAGGTCCGGGCTGCACAGGCGGACGCAGCATCTGGGGACGGCAGTCACCAAGCCTCAGTCTCTGTGGGAGGGGCTAATTTTCAGGAGGAGCAACATCCCACCTGCAGGGCAGGTGCGGGGACAATTCCGACCACTTCCCTCCCATCATCACCACCGTCGCCATCCCTGGGAGGTCTGGGGGCACCGCACGAGGCTGGGGGAGAGCAGCCAGCCCTGCCTCAGGTGGCGGGGTGGCCTCAGCCAGCCACACCTGTCTCTGCGTCCCTCTTTGTGAGTGGGGGTTTGCTCTGGGGCGGGGGCAGATGCCAAGACAGGGAAGAAAGTGTGAGCCCTTCCCCAGTGCCCACAGGGGCGCAGGGTGGCAGGCAGGCTCCCTGCATGGCAGGGAAGGTGAACTGGGTCCCTGGGCAGCAGCGATGTGGTTCCGGCCACCAGCACGACACCCGGTGGGGGCAGAAGCAGGCACACCGGGTCCGGCCATTGCTACCCACGCGCTCGCACGCACGCGGCTGCCTGGTCAGGTGTATTGGACGAGGATTCAGGGGATGGCTCTGAAGTCACAGGGGATCTCCAGGGGAGGTGGCGTAAGCCCACCTGCTTGGCGCCCCATCTGTGCACTCCCTGGAGAGGCGGATGGGTCCCAGGTCAGGACAGCGGTCACCACGTGGATACTGCGTGGAGTGCTTGGACATGGGGGTCTCTGTTGCATTCAAGACACTTGCTCAGGCTCTAAGGCCAGTGACCACAAGGGCAGAGAACACCACCCTGCGGAGGCACCCCTGCCCCCAGAAGCAACACCAGCACGGGGCCCGGGAACATGCCTGGCTGCCATAGTGGGTGGACCGACCCGACCCGACCCTGCGGGAGCAGCGTCTGGGCCTGCCAGAGCGTCCTGGTGTGGCCAGACTATGGTCCAGACTTGGGACCTGGCTGGGGCTGGTCCAGTCCCTAGCGCTGATGGACCCTCAGTGCCCCAGGCCCTTCAGGGAACTCTTCCCCACCTGATATGACCCTGACATGACCCAGTGACACCCACAGGTGAGGGGGAGTGGGGCTCATTGCCCTGTTTCACAGAGGCGGAAACCGAGGCTCCAAGGTGGGAAGGGACCAGCAGGAGGTCTCGTGGCTCAAGCCACGGCCAGGTCTCCTGCAGGTGGTGTAGCTCCAAGCCCCCAGTGCCCGCTGTCCTGAGGAGATGGCCGACGGCAGGGACGGAAAGGGCAGCAGGCCAGGCTCTGGGCAGTGGGGTGGGGGTCAGGCCTCCCCAGAGGGACATTTCCCAGAAGTAGCAGTGGAGGGGCTGAGCCCTGGGGAGAGGAGCGGTAAGGGGCTTACCCTGTGCAGCGGACAGTGACGGCCACACCTCGAGGTTCTCTGGCTGACGGAGCCAGGTCACGTGGCCCCTGGCACCCTCCCGCCTGGCCTCCTGACCCACACCGGGCCAACCGCAAGCTCAGCGCCACGGTCAACCAGCCTGGGCACCGCCCACTTCCTCTGCAGCCAGCCACTCCCACGCCCAGGCTAGGCAGCCCCAGCCAGGCAGCTGGGCCGGGTGTGGCCCCACCGCAGGGCTGACCCACCACGTCCCACGCAGGCCGGGCTGCCATCCCCAGAGTCCCCAGCGGAAGGAGAGTTGCTATTCAGACGTGAACTTCGGCTGGCAGGAGTGCAGGACGACGGGCAGAGGGGTGTCAGGAGCCCAGCCAGGAGGCTGGGGGCCCTGCCCACTCCAGACCAGCACGGGGCCTCATGTCACCTCTGGAACAGGACGGGGGATTCGGGCCCCAGGGGGACCCCTCACCCTCTCGTAGGAAAGATGCTCAGCCCCCGTGCTGTGGGCTGGCCTCTGTTCTGGAGCCTTTGAAACGCCTGGGGGACCCTCCTGGGGTGCATCGTCACCCCAGATGCCTCCTCACCCCACTCTCCCACTGGGGTGCCTGCTCGCTTGCTCTCCCCCCCGGGTGGGGGCCCCACAGGCCAGCAATTTGGGGGATGCACTGGGGAGGACTGGACCCCAACACTTGCCCACCCCAGCACAGGGGTCCAGCCCCACTCCTCACCCCTTTGTCCCCCTCGCAGCGGGCCTTCCAGGGGGTGGAATGCCTTATGTGGCACCAGGGTGGGGGGTCCCCAAGGCCTTCGGGTAGCAGGTTTCAAGGGTTTCATCACAACTTGAGTTGCACAGAGGGGCAGGAGGTGCTGCTGGCTTCCCTGATGTCGAGGGTGGCTCCTGTATAACTTAAAAAGTGCCCTGTGCTCCAGGGGTCCCGGTTCTCACATGGCAGCAGCCCCCCGAACTGCCCACACACTGCCCTTCGTGCACCCTCCCCAGCCAGACACAGACTGAGCCTGCGGGGGGGGGGGGGGGGGCGTGGCAGGCAGGCAACGCCCCCTCCTCTGGCTCCTGCCTGCCCCTCCACCCATTCCGGGGGCCCGGAGGACCCTAAAAGTGGGAAGCAGCAGAGACCCCGGCATACAAATACTCTGCTTCCTGCCTTCTGCTCACTGCACAGGCGCGGGAGCTGAGGCTGGAGAGAGAGCTGACTGCGCCCCCCCCCCCGGGGCCCTGTGGCCCGGTTCATCCTGGCACCCTGACCCCCAGCTTGCCAGGGCAGGTCCTGAGCCCCCGCATCACCCCTCAGTGAAGGGAGGCCCACATCTGCGGAGGCTGTGCCGAGAGCCCAGATGGGTACATTTACTGGGCCGTGGCCCCCACACCGGGAAACCCGTGGCCTCCTTGCCTCAGCCCCGGCGCCCCCAGCTGGCCCGCCCCTGAGAGCCCAGGACCCGTCTGGGTAGGCGGGCCGCCCTACCACCCCACCCCCAGGTCCCGGGCTGTCAGAACCCACTGTGGCCAACCCTGCAGCCAGGTCCCCGAGCGTATGTCCCTGCTGAAGCCTGGCCCACAGGTTGTCCCCCATCAGGTGAGGGCCATCTGTACCACCAGCCGAGGCCTTATTCTCCTGGGACTGTGCTGTGCTGGCCCGTGGGCAGGAGCCTGCCTTCTGGGACCCTCTGGGGCAGCCAGCTGCCACCCGTGTCAGGCTGCAGACGGCCCACAGCCACAGCCCCCACCTGGCCCTCCCCAGGGCGTTATGGGGAGACGGGTCCTGCAGAAGTCTTGCGTCAGGCAGAGAAAGCAGCCCTGCCAGTTGGGCAGGGCGGGCCTGGCACTTTGCCGAGCACGCCCTCCACGTCCCGCTGGGGGGGAGAGTCCAGGAAGGTGCCTGACGTCTGGGCGGGGTGACCAAGCTGGCAGGTCCCCAGGCGCAGCCACCAGCCCTCTGTGCTCAGTGGACCTCGAGCCGCCCGTCCTGTCCCCGAGAGAAACCACACACGAGGTCGCCCCGCTTCCTCGAGAAAGCGTCGGTGTGACATCAGCCTGCCCCAGGAGACTTGGGGGCCGCGTCGAGGGCCCCAGAGACCAAAACAGAAACGAGAAACAGAAACACACCGAAGAGAAGCGTAGACACGCGCTGGCTGCGCGCCCACACAGGGGACACCGCTCGGCCGGAAGGACTAAAGGACCGACACAGCGAACAGCAAACGTCTAGAAGGCCACACTCAGAAATGCCAGCAGTGGTGCCTTCAGGTGACAGGTGCTGTGTCTTAACAAGGAAGTCACGTACGACTTTTCACTGATCATGACCACAGTGGCCAGTGCCCTGGCCTTGACCCACGACCTCTGACACCTGACTCCATCTTACAGAGGCCGAGGCAGACAGCCGCCTCCTGTGAGGTGCCTGGTGGTGTCACAGAGCTGTGGAGAAGGGCCCCCTGAGCCATCAGGGGGGAAAAGGGGCTCGTTCCCCAAGTTCCCTGACACGCTGGTCACACCAGGCAATGACAGGTTCCAGGTGGGAAGCCCCAGAGGGCGCCTCATGAGCAGTAGGGGACAGCCAGAAGTCATGGGAGACCTAGGGACGGCTGGGAGGCTGGCCCTGGGTCACAACGGGCCCTGAGAGCCTGACACCCCTTAGTGTATGCCCACCTTTGGAGATTCCCCGGGAAACCCAGCCCGCCCGTAGGCACTTCCTCTGGGTACCCCGGCCCGGCTCTCTTTTTTAAATCCTCACCCGAGGGAACGTCACTGATTTTAGAGACGGGGTGGGCGGAGAGGGAGAGAAAAGCATCCATGCATTCATGTGCCCCGACTAGGACTCGAACCTGTGACCATGCAGTTTACAGGATGACACTTCATCCAGCTGGCTGTGGCCACCTTCATCAGTCTTAAAACCTCCCCTCTGTTTCAGGGGCCAGCACGTCCCAGCCCTGGGCTGAGTGGGACTCAAGGGGGCTTCCCAGTGGCTCCTGGGTCCCCCATGGGGTCAGACTCCAAGATCACTGGTGTGTGGGAGGGGCCTGTGTCCTAAGGCCACATGCCACCCCCTCCAGGCTGTCCCCTCTGAATGGGGCAGAGCCAACGAAGGCAAACCCAGGGGGATGGATTTGCCCGGCTCCAGAGCGGAAAGAAGGACCGAGCATCACAGGGAAGGTGGCTTCCAAGCCACTGCCGACAGGCACAGGTGACCAGCCACGTGTCTCGCCCAGGCCCGAGGGCACCACCGCACCTGGGTGCCCACCTGGCTGCTGAGCCTCCGGCCGCCAACCCCGGGGGTGGGGGCTGCACAGGGTCTTGAGGGCCCAGGTGAGCCCGTCAGAGGCCCCAGGGGCGGGGACCCTCGGTTTGGATGTGCCTTACGCTCGGTGTCCCCCAAGGGCCTGGCTTGGAGCGGGACATGGCTCCCGTTGGCGGGTCAACCTGACCTGACCCTGGGCTGCCCAGGCCTGATGGTGGGGGTAGGTGCCCCACTTCCTGGCTGAGCCCTGTGCCCTGGGGTCAGCCTGGGGGGCATCCTTTCACCCCTCAGCCCTGTGGTGGCCCAGCCAGAGGCAGGGCCTGCAGAGGGACGAGGGGGGGCGGTGGCTTGTGGACATCACCCAAAGTGTCCAGTGTACACATCCTTTGGCTGATGGCCTGATTTCTGGAAGTTTCTACCAGGGAACACAGTCCTGTGGAGTCCGAATGTGTGTGGAGAGGCCCCCGGGGGACAAGTGCTGTGCGGCGTCGTTCATGGGAGAGAAGCCCCATAGGCAGGTGGGTGTGGGTGGAACTCGAGGGTGGCCGGGCAAAGGGCGCGGCCGCTCAGAGGGGCTGAGTGCCAACCAGGTGCAGCCACGCCCGGGGCCTGGACGTAAAGGGCGGTTCTCTGAGCAACGGCCCGAGTGTGCGGCCAGGGGCCACCCCGGCCCCGTCCGAGTCTCCGTGACGACCGTGCACTGCTGCTACTGCGGGAAGACGACCCCAGAACCGTGACCAGGCTGCATCAGTGAGGAGGGGGAGGCCCTGTACCCTTCGGGGCACGGAAGGAGCTCCCCCCAACTGGGGCCCAGGGGCCATGGGATAAGGCTGTCCTCCAGGGGTCAAGTGGCCTGAGGGGCCGGGAAGCCGGAAGAGGACCCCAGTACCCAGCTGCGAGTACACAGCAGCTGTGTACCCTGGGAGTACACAGCAAACAGCAGTGCTAATGAGGACACCCGGGGGTCTGCGAGGCTGGGGCAGGTACACGCTAGGTGCTCGGGAGCCCCTCAGGGCTGACCGCAGACGCGCCCTCCCTCAATGCTCACTCTGCCCATGGGCTGGCTCGAGTGGCCATGAACAGATGGGGGCACCAGGCAGGGAGGGGACAGCACCCGGGATCCCTGGGAGGTCTCTGGGACAGTGGGCTCTATCCCACTAGGAACTCTGCAATGTCACAAGCGGTGTCAGGGCTCGATCTTCCAGAACCTTCCCCACTGCCTTCTGCCGTCCTGGGACCCTGCACAGCCCTGGAGGGGAACCTCGGCTGTCTCCTCCAGATGCCTCCCGGCCAGCAGGTACAAAGGTGGGTGACAAAGGAGGACAAATGAGGGCAGAGGTGAGCACAGGGGTCTATTTTAAACCAGCGTCCAAGGAGAAGAGACGCAGCCCCGTTGGTCTGGCTTTGATGTCAGCAGGGTGTCGAGGGGCCTTGGTCCCACTGTCCTCTCTGCTTTTGTGTATGTGTGACATTTTCCATGTCACAGAAAAAGAGCTGCTTAACACTTCCTCCTGCAGCCTCAAAGGGAGACTTTCATAGAAGCCTTAAAGCAGCAGCTGATCTCACCCGCTAGTCCGGTCCCCCCCAAAAAGGCTGGGAGTTTGAAAGGCTGAGGACAGGCGAGGTGGCTGCCAGCCTGACTTGAGGCTCCAGCAGCGGGGAGCCGAGGACGGCGGGAGACAGGGAAGGCTGCAGGTGCAGGTGACTCGGACCCCAGGTTCGCAGGGAAGGGCACACAGAGGAGCCAGGGGTTCCCATGGCCTGACTCTGGGGCCCCAGCCTGGGTTGGGTCCGCCACTGCAGACCCACACCTGGAGCCCTCCAGCCCTGCGTCCCAGGGCCTAGGACAGGCTGTCCTCGCCACCCGGGGCGTACTCACCCCACAGCGGCCCCCGCAGGTGGACAGTGCCTGCCAGAGGCCCCAGGCCCCAGCGCAGCCAAGGGTGGAGCCAGGGCCCCAGGCGCACCCTCAGCTCCCACAGGTGCGGGTTGGCCGGCCACCCTCTCCCACACCAACTCTGCATCCTACCCTGCTGGGCGCCGCGGGAGGGGACACAACAGGGTGCGGGGGAGGCTGCAGCCGGCAGAGACATGACTGAGGCCCCTCGTTATCCCCGCCCCACCGTCCTCATGGCTGTCTCCCACCTGCCCCTCCATCCGCCGCATGGCCCGTCCCCAAGCTCAACGCCCCTGCAGGCTTTGGGGACCGTTAGTGGTCAAACAGCGGGAGGCATTTTTCCCCACTTTTGGAGGTGCTCCTGGTGGCCTCACCCAGGTCCTGCGTTTTCCCCCCTCTGACCTCCCAGGAGGCAGCCCCATCGACAAGAGGGTGCTGCGCAGGGCTGCCTGCCCGTGGGTCGCCGAGCTCCACGACCCCCACCCGGCACCCGGAGATGCTCCCTGTGAAGTGAGGGTGGCCGCTGCCCCCTCCTTCTTCCTCTTCGATCATGAGAACCACCCACCTCTTGCTGACGTGTCCACCAGCAGTCACTGCCCTGGCCAGGTGCCTGGCAGCTCGGGCACCGGGCCAGCCAGTCACCGGGCACGGCCGAGGGTGCGTAGGTGCCAGGTGCTGGCCCCGACTGTGCTGGGTCTGGCAGGGGGAGGCCTCGGGGCTGCGGAGAGGGTGCCTGGCACAGCTCCCACGGGACAGGCAGGGCTGAGTAGCCCGAGTCCAAGGCCCTGGAGGGAGAGGACGGGGACGGAGCTTTGTCCGCTTCCCTTCCTCCAGACCCACTTTCTAAAGAATGTTTTCGGTTCCCAGGTAAACACATATGATGCCATCTTAGCTGCTGTCTCCTGGGCTCCCTCCTCGGGGCTCAGAGGGAGCCTCTCAGCCCAGGGAGGCCCCAGAGGCCAGGTGAGGGTGGAGCCGGGACCCTGCCAGGGGTGGGCACCTCCAGACCCATCCGCTGCCCTGTCCCCAGGGGAAGGCGGGAGTGGGGGCGTGGGGGGGGCAGGGTGCAGCTGAGTGCACGTCCTAGCACAAATCAGCAGAGAAAATCAGTCACTTTTCAGAGAACAGCCCGTGCCCTGGGCAGGGGTCTCCAGGTAACACTGCCCGGGGCCTGGCAGCTCTGTGTCTGAGGTCACCTGTGGGTCTCTGAGAGGCCGGCTCTCCATCCCGCTCCGCCTGCTGCTGGGGAGGGGCCACTCGCTGAGCCCCTGGAGCCGGCCACAGAGGCCGCCTTTCTGCCTCTAGGGCCACGCTGGAAATGTGCGCATCACCCAAGTTTTCTGACGCCTGGGCACCCCCAAACAATGCTGGGTGACACAGGGTGGCATTAAGCACCGTCAGCCTCTCTTCTGCATTCTCTTACTGGCCCTGGCTGGGTAGCACAGTTGGTTAGAGCGCCGTCCTGATGCGCCGAGGTGGCAGGTTTGATCCCTGGTCAGGGCAGACAAGAAGCAACCAGTGAAGGCTGGAATAAGTGGAACACCTAGTCAGTGTTTCTCTCTTTCTCAAAACATCAGTAAGGATTAAAATAAAAACACTTCTCTTCCCAGCCTCCTGATTATGAGGAGAGGAGGGGCCGGGATGTCCCTGAGCACCACCTGACCCCAGAGGTGCAGTGGCCTGGGTCCCAGGCATTGGGTCCGCGTGTCCTGCTTCACGGGCTTATTTGCACAGCTGCCTGCGACTTACTACAAGTGGGTGCGGTTTTGTGACTCCGAGTAGCCACAGGGTCCAGTTCCCCTCACAGGTAAGTTTGCTGACATGAAAGCAGGCGCATGGATTTAAGGAACCGAGTTGTAGAGTGACAGGGAGCTGACGCTGGATGAGGAGAAACCGCCAAGGCCGTCTGTGAGCACCAAGGCTGCTCCAAGGCAGCCCCACCCTGGCCCGGGGGGGGACCACTCCGTTCCCAGGCCTTGGCTGTCCAGGTTCCCGCTCCGGGGGTCCCAAGACTTCGTTTATTATAAAGTAAAATGTATACGCAGGAGACCACACAGCCACCTAGCTTCATGAGCTTTTCTAGAGAAACACTCTGTAACCATCCCCCAGATCAGAAACCCGAGTGGCCCTGCCACCCCAGAGGCCCATCAGGGGTGCATCCCAGTCTCCAAGGGTCCTTGAGCGCCCCCAACCTGCGCTCCTGATCCTCACTGTCCGCGCTGCATCCCAGGGCCCTGCCTGCCTCCCGCCCATGGCACATGGGCATCCTCAGGTCCCTCAGTCTGCACCGGCCCCTTCCCTTCCGTTCCTGGTGGCTCATCCCTGGAAGGGGCTTGGGAGGTTGAGGCCCAGCCCGAGGGGATGTCCACTGGCTTCCATTCAAGGATGCGGACCACGGCCAGGAACAAGGGAGGGACAGGGCCTCTGCGCAGCGGAGCCAGGCACCCCTCAGCCTTCTGCCTGCGCCTGCCCCCGGCTCCCCTGCAGAGCGGGGCGTTCCTCCGGCACTGGCTCCCTCTCCCTGTCAGTTTGCTCCCCTTTCTAACTGGCTCCTCCCCCGGTTTCCCAGACAGACACCAACAAGAAGCAGAAGTTTTTAGGAAGAGCAGTGACTGACCCGCAGTACAGCAAGAGGTGTCAGGGAAGTGGCCTTCGTGTGGGAGGCACAGCCCCGAGGAGGGTGGGGGGACAGTGTCCCCCCAGGGCACCCGGCTGTGCCGGCAGCGTCACCAGTGGGGGCGGCGTGACCAGCCCGTGTTGTGGACCGGTGGGTGACCCCAGCAGGTTTCTTTGCCGCCTGAGCCTCAGGGCCCCCGTCTGCGAGGGGCTGGTAATGGAGCTTCGCTGCCTGAGGCCCTCGTGAAATGCCACTCCCTGACTTTGGAGCCGGAGTGTGCAGTCCGCTGCTCCACTCACTGAGGCAGCGATTGGTTAATGCGTGTGTGCACCCTGACCGGGGATCGAACCCGCAACCTTGGCGTATCAGGACAACGCTCTAACCCACTGAGCTACTGGGCCAGGGCCTGGCTGCTTGAAGGATTCGAGAAAATAAGTCATCTTACGTCTCATTTTATGTCACAGAAATAAGTCATTTTAGTAATAGCTTTACTAAAATGTCAGTCATTATGAAAATTAATCATGACGGCCCAAGTCCCCAGAAGAAAGGTTATTTATCACCGGGACTTAGAGTTGGCGGGCGTCCTGTGTACAGTGCACTTTAGAAAGGTCTCCACTGAACCTGGTCAGGTTCTTCGGGGTCTGGTGCTCTGCGGGGTACGTGGCCCTGGTGGGACCGCCCCCTGGGGCTGAAGCAGGGGGCTCCCCGGGGCCACGTGCCCCACGGGGCTGTTCCTGCCACCGCAGGCTGGCGGGGGTCAGGGAGCGAGGAATGGCCAAGTCGGGGAGTCAGACATACCCGAGATAAACAGCATGCTCCTTGTGCTTTCGAGATTTAAAAATAAATGGAAAAGTTGACACATTTAAAAATGCCGAACTGGGCAGGCGGACAGTCGTCTGCCTGTGTGATTTCACCCCATCATCTCTGAAACCACGGGTCAACTCCCGAGGACAGCAGCACGGAGCTCCCGGGGCCTGGCAGGGCTGCGGTGGCCCCAGTGGGGGTGCTCCCAAAGGACCCTCTGACAACACTGAGAGTGAGGGACGGACGTCCACTTTGCATGGGCAAAGTCTTCCCCCCTTTTTGCTGCATTTGGAGTTCTCAGGGGTGCTCAGGGTTGTGGGGGCTCCGTGTGCGAACCCACATATAACACCAGCCGGCCTGGTACCCCGGGGAACCAGGGGTTCCCCTCTTCCTACAGTGCGAACTGCGTGGTCAAAACAGCTCCGCCTCCTTGTCCCAGAACAGGACACGAGACGGACCTCTCCATGTGCCCCGTACCGCCGGCCAAGGACGGCCCGAAGTGGGCACCCTCAGGTCTGCCAGCAGGGAGGGGCTGGAGACCCCTGGGGAAGACCCCAGCTGTCATTCTGGAGACAGGGGAGGCCGGGAGGGGAGATCCACACGCAGCTGCCATCACAGAGAGGGTGGGAGCAAGGAGCAAACGGCCTCCTGGGGGGTGTCCCTCTGTCCACCAGCCTGGAGGTCTCCAAGGAGTCACTGCAGAGGGGCCGTTTGCTAGACTGGACCAGAGTTCAGTGGTGACAGGGGACCGGGTCAGGACCTGGGATGCTGGACTGAGACGCGACGGCCCTGTGGCACGGTGGCCAGTGAGTGGCAGGAGGACGGCTTGCCAGATCGGACCTTCTGCCCATGGTGGAAGGATGCAGGCCCAGGGCAGCCCGGCTGTGGGGCCGTGTGAGCTGCACAGGGTCTGGCCTCGTGGCTCCGTCACAGGTCCGGCGCAGGAAATGCTGGCTGAGCCAGTGAGCCTGGGTGGGTCCCCGTCCAGTGGGACTGGGGTCCTTATGGGAAGAGATCGGACGCAGACGCACGCGGAGGAATGACGTACGGGGACACGGGGAGAAGGCGCCAGCTGCACACCCAGGAGAGAGGCCTCAGGGGGACCAGCCCTATGACACCTGATCTCAGACTCCAGCCTCCGGGACGGGGACCTGGGGGTCTGCGGGACTGTGCCACCCACACCAGCCAGCCTCCTCGAGATAGACGGGGTGGCACTGAGCACCCTTGGCAGAAGGGGACGTCTCCCTGGTCCCACTCGGAGGAGTGGGGGAGACGCCCAGCACGGGGGCTCCCGTCTGGCCCGGGGCCCCTTCCCGGCTGGGTGGCTGTGGGCACCCCCGGGGGCCCACCTCATCAGGGGCGCCCTGCGGCTGCGCCCTGGGGGCCCGGACAGCCAGGCAGCCGCCCTCCTCCGGCAGTTCGGCTTCCCCCGGCGACTGTGTTGGCAGCACGGGGGGCCTCCGAGCTGCAACTGCTGGGTTGGCCAAAAAGTCCGTGTGGTTTTGTCCATAAAAGAAAAGGCGCATTTTTCATTGTCGCCAATAACTTTACTGATTTGGATATTTTGAGTGTGCCGGCTATCTGTCTCTCGGTAGAATGTCGATGGTTCTCAACTAATTCAATCGCTGTCAACTTCGAATGGTCCACCTGACTGTGGGGCTCCACCCAGCGAGGAGTCTCCAGCACGGAACTCCGCAAACTGCTTGCGACACATTTGCTCTGTCACAGCACCTCCCCACCCCGCACAAAGCTTTCCTTGTGATTCAGTTGTGTTTTCACCTTTCTCGAAATAACAAAGCGCAATGTGCTGAAAAGGTTGCGTAGTTTCTTCCATCTTCAATATTAAAATGGCTGCGCATTCACCAATTTTGATTTTTT
>PVKM010045625.1:0-11921 GCA_004027735.1 Carollia perspicillata
GTGGGTACTGGATTTATTGGGGTGATCACTTCATAAGTTATATAAATAAATGTCTAATCACTGGGTTGTACACCTGAAACTAATATAATATTGTACACCAATTATAATACAAAATAAATCTTTATTTAAAATTGTATCTGCCCTTCAAAGCTTGACTCCCTTCTTCGACATGTAACCTGTAGCAGAGTGTGAGCAGAGTACAGGGGCAGGGAGAAGGAGGAGAGCAGGACGTCACGCAGTTCAGAGGGCACGGCCTCCTCACACTCTCACTGAACTGCATTTCCGAGATGCAGGGAAAAAAGTCATAGCTAGTTTTCCCCTCCAGAAAATGAAACAGGCAAATTGCTACATTCAACTTGTCTGTTCCATTACAACTAGAAAATAATCATTTAGTATGAAATAAAAACTTCTGAGATACCATATTTCATTTTCAAAAACTATCTAAGTTCTAATTTAACACCAGCCTGTCTGGTAGGAGGTCTCAAGGAACAGTAGAAGACTGTTACAAAGTCAAATAAAACAGGTGTGATTTTATATCACATAATCACACACAAAATTATTCAGTATTATTGCCTTTTTTGTTTTTCAAAATGAAAACCAGATTAAATTCATGAAAATAAATGTTTAAGCATCAAAGCAAAACACATTCCTTCTTCACCTAAAGTACTGATTCAAACATATATTTTCACTTTATAGTATGTATAAATTTCAAACTACTTTTACATTTATCAACCAGGTTTTCCCTCACTCTAGATAGTACACATTTTTGAAAAATATTTTACAGGAAGTTTTAATCTCTCAATAAAAAATATTTTGCTTAATCAACATGCTGTGGTCCTCAGGTCCTGTGTAGGAATAATGACATATTGAAATAGTAGGAATAAGTCCTCAGGACAATTTATTCCTCAGAACAGTGAGTGCATATAATTGGAAGAAATGGAATAACAATAGCTAACATTAATTTATCCACTGCAACTGGCAACAGAGGAAGATAGTTCATTAAGATCTCAAAGACTGGAATACAGAATTTTACCTGATCACCTCAATCTTCTCACTGAAATAAATATTTGATTGCAAGTGAGCTCTCTGACCTTTCACTTTAATGTTAATTGAAGGTATTTGCATGAATTGGGAATATGTAATTCATATAATGAACACTTACAGAATACTCTCTGAGGATAAAGCTCTGTCAGGTGTCAGAGGGTACAATGATCGGGTTCATCATGTCAGTAAACAGAACTGCAGGAGGGAGCTAGACAACATAGTTATTTGTAATTAGATGTTCCTGCCTCTCAAGATATGGATATAATTGTCGCCTACTCTTACCAGTGTTGTGGCTTGTGAAAGATCAAAACACACCCCAGGATTTCTCCCACTTCCTTCCTTACCTTTTGGACTTCTGCTGGGGCACATGCTGCTTCTGTGCTGCCGTGACCGGACAGACTCAGAGGTGTAAAGGCAGCAACTGTTCAAGTTTCACATTTAAAGATTTATTCACATTCATAAGCTTGATAAACTTCACAGAAAATGGTGTAAAAAGAAACAACTGAGCGATCAGGAATGCATGTCTCTCTGGGGAACAGGCATTTCACCAGCAAATATCAATGACCACCGTGCTTTGCGGGATTCCATCAGATTTGCCTAGCCCTCGCCTCTCCCATCCTGCTCTCACCTCTTTCTCCAAACCACCTCCACTTCTTCAACATTCCCTTCTCTCTTGGATAGAAATAGAAGTTCCGAATGATTTTTCATCTAATAGGGCAGATTCCCCTCTTCTGAAGTCTTCGAACCATCAGACACATAGATATTTCCAACACAGAATTCTCTCCCTGGAAGAAACTCTTATATAAATTATAAATCATATTTTTAAAATATTCTCCCTCTTATCACATACTCTTAATCCAAGGCATGAATAAAAAGGAAAATAATATATTCTATTATTAGCGGTTGCTGATAGAAGCAAGACTTATTGATTTTATGTGTATATGAATATGTATGAACATATGAATATGTATAATTGTGGGATATGTGATAATTTTTAATACTATTTGGTTAGAAAGTTATTTACAGTAACAAACAACATTGTTTAAGAAGACTAAGATAATTTTTAAGCTGATGATGATGAATCTCATACATGATTAGGCCCAGAATCTTCTGATTATTTTGCTTGAACAAATTATGGCACTAAAGGCTGGCTCCAAGTTTCTGGAAAGAATACCCCAGGTACGGATGTAGTTCATCTTAAAGCACAGGAATGATAAAGTACCACAGTTTTGATCTGAGCAAAGCTGCCAGATCAGAAGGAGTGAATGACTGGGAAGGATCCTCAGTGACACCAGTCACATATCTTCTGTCTCAGTTCTGATGAATTTGGCCTAAGAAACTCAGGCTCTGAAGTTTACAAATAAACCCAAAGGACCAGACTGCACATAATGAATACTCACCAAAAAAACATGAATAGTTATGAAAAATCCTCCCTCAGATTCATGCTAATACGGTGCAGATACAAGGCAGATACAAACTTGTCTTCATAAAGATGATGGCCATCAGGTCAACAGAAACAGCTGCCCTACTGAGAAAGTCATTCTGCCCATCGTGTGAATCCTTTCCTGCCTTGACAATGTGTGGGTGGGGTAGGGTGTCTTATGGAGGAATCTTACCATCCATAGGCCCTACTGCTATTACAGAGAACCCACAAGGAAATAAGGTCCTTACTACAGCACATTATTTCTACGAGCCATCCTAGATATTGATTCACAAACATGATCCATCAAGAAACACCAGGTATTACAGGAAAATAAATACCATGAAAGAACTTTGCATTTCTCTATTCATCAAGATGAACAAACAGAACCAATCACACAAGGAAGCCAAGGTATCTTAAGAAAAAGGTTGCAAGAGAAGGGTTTTTTTTTCCTACTTCTATTTAACAACAGGAAGACAGAACATTGATAAAAATAAAACTGTCCTTATGAGGGAAAAAAAGAACAGAACATAGTGAAATTTAAAATAGAATCATGAAAATAAAAATTTCAGTGTATGGTCTGAATAATCAAAGGAGAGCGCTGATGATCTCATATTGAAGGGAAAGTTATAAAGTTTCTTAGACTGTAGATCACAAAGAAAAAGAGATGATAAATATGGGGAAAAGGATAGTGACTTCAGGGAGACTTGTGAGGCCAATTTACATCCAATAGAATTCTATAAGGGAAAAACAATGACAATGGAGGGGAGGGATACTAATGAAAAATAGTAGAACAAATTTAGTCTTTGGTAATGAAATGAAGGCGTCTTCAGACAGAATTTGTCCATGCAGAATAAATGTCAAAGGGTTTGTAGAGCTCTTCATCCAATCTCAAGATGAAGAGAAAGCTCTAAAAGCTTCTAAGAATCAAAATAGCTACCTAAATCTATTGAGATAGAATCATAGGAATGCCTGACATTTCAACAGAAGTACTCAAACCTTGAGGACAGTAATGCAAATCATACTTCTGTGCATATGTTTTCAAATAATGTCTGGAAAAATATACATCAAACTTTGGGGAGTTCAGGGAACTAGAAAGGAAGACTCGCTTCTTCATTTCTACCCTGCTGTTGTTTTAATTTTTAAAATGATGTTTTATTACCTTTATAATTTATTTAAAAAAAGAAAATTTTAACTCTGGCACTCGTGAACACAATTAATTGCCAGGCAAAGAGACTAGAGGCTGTTAATTCAATTAGAAGGTTATTATAATAGTTTCCAGCAAGAAACTGAAAGAGAAAAAGCTACAGCAATAGAAATGAGAAACCAGACTCAAGAAACATTTGGAAGATACTTCTGATGGTTTGGTGAGTTAGAAAGAAATGATAAAAGTGATTTCTCAAACTCTAGTCTGAATAGCTAGCTGAACGATTATGCCATTTGGAGGGGAAAGACCAATACAGGAATGGATTTATTTTGGATGTGAGGGAACAGGTGATAGGTAATATGTTTATTTTAATTTTGAGCTGCAGGTAGAGAACACATATAAAAGGTCCAGACTGTGATCTGAAATAGAGGCTGGAGCTTGGGAGGGATGTCAAGTGTAGAGACAGCAGGGCCACGGGATGAATGGACAAGGGAGACAAAGATCCATGGCTGAGCTTTGTGGGAAGCCCTGCACTTAGGGCAGCTGGCAGAAGCCAGTGCCATCTGACAAGGAGTATTCATTGAAAAAGGAGAATCTGGAGAGTTCAATGACACTGCTAAAGAAAGACATTTTCAACAAAGCGGAGAAAGTTTTGCCAAATCAAAGGCTGTGAGAAAGAGGAGTAGAAATATGCAAGTTTGGGCAACTGACCACATCATTTTCTTTGAGAAATTTCAGATTAATAAATATTTGAATGGTCAAATAATTTTACATAATATATTAAACAGTTCTCAGGTTCTAACATTGGCATCTCTTCATTACTGAGATATTTTAACATTTTAAGAAATAAAAGGGTTAAAATTTCTTTTCAGGAAGCACACTGACTTGATTTCTGGAAGAAAACTGACGTCAGAGAGTCAGGATGGGTTTCCAGGGTTCCAAGCTGAGGTCAAAGTACATGTCCAGAAGTGCCGAGTTCAAGGAGAAGAGTGGGACTGATGCCAGGGGACTGATGCCAGGGTACAACGACCAAAGCCAATGGGAATAAGAGCAGAGCCTCAGAAAGGACAGGGACTACAGGACACCAGGAGCAGAGGTGTTGGTCTGAGTCAGTCAGAGGACATTTCAGCCGCAGCCACGTGTGTTTGAAACCAGCTCCCTTTGTTTAAGCGCTCCTTCTCTGCCTTATTAAAGTTGACAGGCAAATGGGTTGTCGTCTGATAGTATTTCCCAAGAAGAAAGTTTTAATCATTTATATTCCCAAGATCTATGACCTAAAAAAAATCCAGATGGAGAAGACTGATATTTTTCTAATGTGTATTATGATGAAAGAGAACTAGCATCTCCAATGGTATAATAGGGGAGGTGGTTCCCTCACCATTTTTACTCTTTCCATCTTCCATTGAACACATTTTCTCTTCTAAACTCCTCTCGTAATTATTGCTAACTTCGCGTGTCTGGTTCTAATCATTTACTGCCTTTGTATTGTCATCTTTTCAACCACATGCATTTTATCTTCCCCCCTGTAATGTAAGATCCGCTCACACCATTAGTACCTAATTCTCCTTTTAATACTCTCCATGCCCTAGAACAGTGTCTAAAACAGAAATATTCATGCTCATTAATTATCATGTATTACATTACCCACAGATTATGACTGCTGAGGATTATTCATACTATTCTATCCTTATATAGATTCTTATACTTTAAAAATACTTTGACATAAGCTCTTTTGATTTTTATAAATTTTTCTAAAATAGGAAAGCTCATTGCCATTTAATAGATGGGTAAACTGAGGTTCCAGAAATTCAGCGATTTTTCCAAAAGATTCAGTATTATACCTAGAATCCAGATTTCTTGATTCTTAATTGGGTTCTCCCTTGACTCTCAGAGCTGCTATTCATTTTCTGTAACAACTGAGATTCAGAGACCTAAACCTTCCTATCCTAAGCCAGAAGTTCTTACGTGGTGGTGGCAGGGAGTTGGGGTGAGGAACAGAATTGGATGGAGTGCGTATGCATATACCACTCCCCAAGAAATGGTGGAAATGTGTAAAGTTATCACATTGTGGTTATCACAATGGATAGAAGATATTTACGGCACTTATATTAAACCTCTTGAAATATTGGAGATAGCACAATGAGAATTAACCCATCTGAATACCAACTGACCCCCGCTCTTGGGAAACTCAGCAAGTTTAGGCAAATAAAGGGAATTATAGTCACCTCTTTGAATAACCAATACATAATCTTCCCTTATTATATCTAAATCAAGAACCTACAAAATAATAATTTAAAACTTCTAGCCATTATTAGGATGAAGGAAAACATATGAATGGCAAGAGTCCAAAAATTAGCCTTAGGAGGTAACTGAGCAAAAGCAGAAATCTGGACTCATATTCTTTCTACATGAAAATACAGCTATTACATCATTGCATAAATGATCACATAAGCAACATGGTGTGTAATGTACAAAAAGATTTAAAGAATTCTAAGCACCCAGGTGCCTGTTAGAGATTTAACTTAATAAACTGTAATTTTCAGGCACTCTTTACTTGTCTTAATTAAGAGTTGAGTAGAAGTGTCCTGAATCTTTAGAAGTTTTCTGCTCCTCTTCTTTCAAGTATTAGCTTGAATCATTGAATCACCCCAGAGCTGTGACTCCTGCTTCTCACGGCTTCCACCAAACACCCCTGATTCTGACTCTCTCTTCAGTTCATCCTTTAGCCCAAATGAATTCCCTTTGACCTTTCAGCAAAACAAAAGCAAAGAAAATGACATGTGAAGGAAGGCTCTTCTCAGATTGAGACAAACTCTGCAACAAGTCTTCCCCCAAACTCGGTGGCCAGGATAAAGCTCTCTTGGCATTTAAGGCATTAATGAGCCGCCCATTTTAGTCCCCTTTCCCAGCACCTGCCATGTATTACCTTTGAAAATATTTGGCATTGAAAAAATTTCCTACACTTTTGCATTTACAAACTGTCTTGACTACAGACATATTTCTTAAAATGATATGCCTTTGGGATATATATGTTGTTTAGGCGGAGAATATAAAACTGAGGGAATATTTCAGGCACGCTCACACACAAAAAAAATACAGTCCTCACCTGTTAACTATGACAACACACAAATGTTTTAATCAATCAAAAAGTAATAGTCTTTTCAAATATTGAAGTAATTTTTAGTATAAATGTCACTTAGCAATTCTAAGAATGTTAGTTTTCTGCTCATCTGGTACACTGGAGAATGTCAATTATCTGTGGATGCTTTCTTTATAAATTAACATACATTACTTTGTATTTCCAATTACATTTCAATTAAGAAACCTTATAATTATCTTAAATCAAGCAGCTAAGAACAGAAATACCTCATAGTGAATCATACTTAGAGTAACAATGAGACCCTCAAGTTTTGGCATTTGTGTTTACCTCAGATAGGCGTCCAAAAACTGTGATGATTATGCAAACTCTCCCAACATCTTGAGTCTGCAAACTCTGGCTGGCAACCTTGTGGGAACAAGCATTTTTTGCAAAAGCCCAGTATGTCTGCTGCAAGTCCTGGCTCAGAGTCAGATGAAAATGAGAGAAAGAATTCTATCTAAATATTCGAAAGCTTCAAAATGGGTGAAGATGTATGGTAAGGAAAAGTTTATTTTCTTTAAAGCCAATTCAACATAATTTATATCTATTGCTACATTCACATTTAACCTGTTACTAATGTCATAAATTGGACTCTCTCCCACTTAAAGTGAGAATAACCATTCAAGAAACTTTTGTGAGCTACTTTGTATTCTTGGATCCTTTCCCCATTTTAACACACAAGAGTAGCAATACCAAAACAAACTGTGTTTTTATTTGAATTGTTCTAATATATAGACATTATAAGTAAATACTTAGTAAGGTATTTACTTAAGCAAGTAGGGTATTAACTAAGATAAAAAATATGTGAGTTGAAACAAAATGGGAGTTGTGAATAACGTAATAAAATGTGCCTCATGACTGAAAGTATAAGAACTAGTCAATTATTCTAAGTTCACACCCTTTTTTTCTATCTGCCATACACTAAAATATTTTAAAGCCCTTTTAAAATGAAAAGGTAGGCATAAAAAGAGAATCTAGAGATGTAATAGAATGAGAAATTCCTAAAGGCATGACATTCCAAGTTAAGGCCACCTTTGTTTTAAATTTAAATAAAATTATGCAATTAATTTAATTTAATTAGTCCTAGACACCATTTTTTTCGCGTTAATTTACGTTACAGTTCTACCCGTACTCATTCTGTTAGCTTGTTCTTACTCTCCAGAACAGAGGCGATCATACAAAGTTGAACATAAAATAAATTTTAGCTTCAGGTTAAATTTCAAATTACACTAGGAATAGTTTTGAAATAATTTCAGATCTTTGGGGGGAAAAAATCTTCCCAACTCTTAAAGTCTCCCCTCTGTCTTTGCAACAACCCCTCACTTTTTGGAAGCCAAGATTTCATGCTCACCTTGTTCAGAATGTAGCACCACCCCAGCGCCCACAATAAAAAGACTAATCTTATGGACTGTAAAAAATAGACATTTTCTACAGATCTGTATATGTTTATAATGTGTAAAGTAGACCTAGCTTCCAGAATTATAATTTAGGATTTACTTTTTAAACATTTTTAATGACATACCTAATTTTACTTCACCTTCACAATAGCTGTGCTATCCTACTTTACAAATGAAGAAAACTGAGGCTCAGAGAAATTAAGCAACTCTTCCACAGTTTATCAGGCCGAAAACCATAAAATCTAAGTTCAAGTCTAAATTTTCAGACCCCACTCCTGTTGTCTCACTGTTGCTGTTTAAATTAGGAAGCATTGGAAAACCTAAGGTCCCTCAAGGGCCTCTCGAAATTTCTTTCCAGTTAATTTACATGAAATGCAGCGCTGTCTTATCACCGAATGGCTTAAAATTACCTTTGTCATCCTTGTCGATTCTTCTGAACTGAAACACAGCTGCCATGCTCAGCTTTTCAATGCTTTTTATGAAAGAAATCATATTGTACTCCAAGAATCTCAGTGGTACCTGAAGCTAAAAAAAGAACACGGTGACACTGTATCGTGACCAGGTCGTTCCAATCTGGGCACTGGAACACGAGCCCTTCTGATTTTCTCTGTAGCAGATACTCTAGTCTAGCTGGCTTTCATGAAGCCTTTGCACAGTTACTGACAGTAATAGGCTGCTACGCTCAGGTTCCTTCTCAACTTTTCACTTTCACAGGCGGTCTCCAAAGATACATTACAGGCAAGCTTAAAAGGTCAGAAAAGCTTTCACATTATCAGGGTGGGTAATTAAGTTTGATTTCTGTCTGTTACAGCAATTTTACCTTTCCGCAGGCTTCCTTTTCTCCTTCTGAGACACAAAACTGCAGAAAGCTCCTTACATTCTTCATGTTCTTAGAGACTGCCCTAATGATGTTTTTGTCCTGAAACGGGCTTTATGAGTAAAGGGACATGCCAAATGGTAACAATTCTCTTTCATCTTGACAGAAGCCTGAGTTCTGACTAAAGTAACAAGAGCTATTAAAAATGAACTTCAGGCCTTCTTTAGTTTGTCCATTTTTGACAAAAGAGCAGAAGGTACGTTTGTGTTTGTTTTTACATTCTTCCCTCTCTTTTTGTCTTCTTGTTTTACACTTTAATGACTGCAGTAGCAGGGAACGATGATAAAGTCCTCCCTTGCCCAGAAATATTGTGGGCATTATTAGTTTCTTTGGAAAGGAGAACCTTTATTCAGGCGCACAGTTTGCACACCAGGGAGACACAGAGCCACTGGTGGGAACAAAGTGTGCTCCCCCAAGACAACTTTCCCTTTTATAGAAAAAGTTTCCACCCAAGTAGCCAATGTGGCCCATTTTATGTAAACGAGGTTTCCAAATTGTGAAATTCTGATTGGTTTGTGTAGATGCAAATGAGAATATAATTGTGCAGTTCTGATTGCATGGGGCAGGTCTCAGTTCTTCGGTTTCAGGCAAAACCAGGAATTTCCTTATAGAGGTTGACTAGGGCAGCAGAAGCATAGTACAGGAGGTTGAAAGCTTAGTCTGTGGCTTTCCACATCATGTAGAGTGCACGAGAGGCCCCAGTCAGCAACCACCCCTCAACTCTAGTTATGAGTTTGGGCCCAATTAACCACAAGAAGTCCATTTTGACCGATACAGTTCTCTGAGTTCACACTATTGCACGTTCTACTATATCTCCAATGACTCTCTGAGCCTCTCCCTTCTGAGAGCTGCCAGGAGGTGAGAAGAGAAATTACTTGTTGCTGGAATGATAAAGGGCCATTTTGCACCATAATGTTATTGAATTAACTGTTAGGAGCTGGAGTTTTTATGTGGCATCGCTTCTCACCCCACCCCAGCCTTCATCTCCCATTACATTTTTGTGAAAGGGCTCTAGATATACTTTAAATTGGTTGACTTATCTTGAAACTGTAGTTTGTCTCAGAATTCCCTAGGGGCAAAGTTGCTTGCACGGTCTTCCTGATAATAAGTACAGTTTATTTCAGTGAAATTTATACTTAAAAAAAAAACAGTGGAAATATGGTACAAACACACTGCAGTGTTTTTGCAGATATGTTGACTCATTGTTACCGAATACTCAGTAGACTGAGCAGTTCATTTCTTAATGCGGCAGGACTTAAGATGGCAATAAATAGTCAGGAAGGCAACTGCATTCCATTTTCATCCATTTGTATGTTATTTAGGTTTTTATATTTTTTCTTTATTTTTGCTCTTGTATGTGAATTGTTCAGACAGCAGCATTTTCAACAACAAAATCCAGACTTATGTCTTAGAAAAATGTCCTCTCTTCATTGTCTTATTAGTTGTGATATACATTTTTTTATAAACTAAAAAATCTTGGAATTGAATTTTTATTTATTTTTCTCTCTCACACATACTTTTACAGTATATATTGTCTTTAAAGGAGTACAAGCTATTCAAGTATCTAATTCACTTGCTGCAAAATGTTAAAAAGTGACCCTTTACTCAACAGATTTTATTGAGCAGTTACTATGTGTACACACTATTCAGGGTGCCTTGAATACAGTAGTGACCAAAATACAAAAATTTCTGCCCTCTGGAGCTGACGTTGTAGTTACAGGGGTGAGGAGGAAATGGTGGTGGATAAACTGTATACTCATGTTCTTAACCTCATACAACCATCGGGCTCACACATGTGCACAGACACACAACGCCTTTAAGACTATACCGTTATTATCTGTATTTTACAAATGAGAAAACTGAGGCACCAGGGTATCAGCATTGTGTCCAACATCACACCGGTTGTACACGACAGGTGACTGGCTCTGGCATCTGCGCTTTTACACTGGACAGAACTGCCACTCCCCAACAACCACCACTGTAGTGTGGCAGGTTTTTAGTGACACAGAATTCTGAAGCAGTTTATTGAGTGCTCTCACCTGAGAAATCTTTTACCTAATTTGATACTTCCTATGGAACGTAATCCAGCAGTTTTTGTAAATAAAGAAATTAAACCCATGACTGTGTAAAGCTAACTCTTTCTATGGACTTTATACATGAAAAAATTAGACAGAAACCAGCCTTGGGTGAGAAACTGCCACATCCCCAGAAAAGTCTAGACTTACACAAGAGCCTCCCAACTTGCATCAGTTTCCAAGATGCAGACTCACCGAGACTCTGGCTACAACCTCGGAATTTATCCACGACACAGGGTGGTCATTGGCTTTTTCTCATCTGGAAAATAGAGAGATAATAATACCTCTTGGGATTCTTTTGCATATCAAATAGGATTTCAAATAGGTTTTAATCAAATAGTAAAGCAAATCCGCATAAGGGGAGGTGCCATATTTTGCCACGTGTAATGCATACATTTTGCCCAAATTCTTGAGGGGATAAATAAGGATGCACATTATATACAGGTAGTGGCTGAAATACCATACATCCATTCTCGTGTTTTGTGATTATTTGTTACATAAAATTTCTTGTACCATAATATGTCAGAATAAATGCTAAAATTCCTTTATAATACAAAAACCAAGTATCTAAATATAAATAAATAAATAATTGAATTTAAAAACTAAAACGAAAGATTTTTTTTCCTGAAAATTTGGGCCAAAAACATAGGTGCGCATTATACATAGCAAAATACAGTAAATACCTTCAGTGCATCCTGAACACTGTCACTAAGTCCTACCAAACTTAGTTTTAGCCACGCCCAGAGAGCCTCCACCTGCCCCCTTTCATTCACCTGCCTCCTCACACCTCTTACATCTACCATTTCCACATGACATAAATTA
>PVKM010045626.1:0-11926 GCA_004027735.1 Carollia perspicillata
ACACACCTCTCTTTGTTATTTCTTTAAAGAACATAACAAAGATTGAATTACATTTGATTAATTTTGTTTCCTAGATTATGTTTCTCACTAAATACCAGGTTTTGTTTACTTTGGACAATACTGTTCCTACTTTTTTAAAGATTTACTCACAATAACCAAAAATTCATGATAAAGAGAAACAACTGTTTTAATATAGTTAATTGGGGTAACAGAATAAAATTTTGTTAAGCAGAAACTTCCAGCCCCCACAAAAAATTAGGAGTAGTAATAAATAATTTTTTAAAACAATAGGAACGAGTCATAAATGTCACCCACAGCTTAATGTTTTGTAAAATCCTCAAGTTTTGTACTTCTACAGACTGAAGACCTGGTAAACTTTTACTTAGCTCTTTAACCAGAATCACTTTCAAGTAACCAGCATTCAGGGATATGCAGTTGGATTTATGTCAAGAATAATGTGCATAGTTTAATAAGGCTAGAGTTTCGATGGATGGAAGGCACAGGACAAATATGATAGATAGCCTACCTTAATCTAAAGTGTTTTTTTTTTTTTTTTTTGTTGCTGTTGTTACCAGTACCAGGAAGCAACAGTGAACTTTTAAGCAGGTAATGAATTCATCAAATTGCATTTTAGAGAAGGCATTTTGGATTCATTAGGTTAAGTTTACATATTCATTCATTTAAGAAATATTTGTTGCCATAGGTACCAGGCATTCCTCAACATGTTACAAGTGCCAGATAATGTTCACAACATAGCAAGGTGAACAGGACAAAAACAATCCTTTTTCATGAAGCTGATAATCTTGAATAATTTGACGATAAACACGGAAACATATAAGCAAAAGATTGTAGAGAGTGATGGTATCATAAAGGAAATAAGCAGAATTAAGTGACACAGTGTAACTCATAAGTGTGAGAAACAGCGACAAAACTAAATACCATGGTGAATGAAGAGCTTGTTGAAGAGAAACATCAGGCCAGGATGTTTGAGACCAGTGTGAAGAGAAAGAAGTAACCTTTTGCAGTGCTGGAGCCAGAGAAAAAAAGATGCAAAGAGCCGGAGGAAGGAATAATGAGGCATGTCAGAGGACTGGAAAGAAAGCCAATGTGGATACGGCAAATTATATGAAACAAAAAACTGATACTACTGGAGATTTAAAAGCTAATTTAACAGCTCATGTAGAGTTTCATAGCATAGAACATGAGAAAGACTATAATTGTTTTAAGAATGAGATTCTATTGTATCATGTTCAAAGATGGGGTGATATGATCTTAATTGTATGTTTAAGACATAACGTTAGCAGTTGATTAAATTGCGAAGGAGACGATATGAAATAGGGAGACCAGTTAGGGAGATCTCAGAGGTTGCCAGATGAGAGTTAGTCATGGTTTGTCCTAAATCGTAACAGAGGAGATAGTGAACGTGGAAGTGGAGCTGCAGGTACTTACTGATGGGATGGATGAAGAAACGGTGAGAGCAAAAAAGTAGAAATCACAAATGGGTTCCAGGGTTTTGAACTAAGAAAATGGATGGATAGAATGTGTCACTAACTGGAGTGGGAGTAACTTGGGGCTGGTGCAGGTAAGGCCCCACCCAATACTCACACAGCTTCATGAAAAGACGCAAGTGGCATTGCAGGGCTGTGATGATGGAGTGAGAGACCAGGCTATTCTCAAGACTGCAAATAAAAATGGAGTAATCATGTCTTTCTCCTTTTATCAAATATTCGTTTCCAAAGATTAATTGTTCTCAAGTCTGCTCTTTTATTGTCCAAAGTTCTTAGAGTTTATGGTTTTCCCCTAGTAGTAGTAATACCATATTATGTTACTGTGAAAAAAAATCAGATAGAAATGGACTTTGTATAGTAAGCTTATAAAAAATTACTCTTTTTGTAAATATATTGGCATATTTGTATGATTCAATATAGTAAAATACAAAGTATTATGTAAATATTATTGAACAGTATGTCTTGAATAAATTTTAATGATCATTTATTATGTGATAATACTCCTTTAGATGTATTTAACATAGATGTGAAAAAGATAATTGCTCTGCTCACATGAAATATTTTATTAAGGATTTTATTAAGTTTAGAAGAAAAGCAAAAAATAAATAAATAATATATGAGTAGATAATTCATTCAATAAAAATTTACTTAGCACCAATAACATTCTAGGTAATAGTTATAGGTGCAGGAAACACAGGAATTTAACAGACAAAAATCTCTTCCCTTATGGAAATTACTCTTAGGCAGGCAGGCAAATAAACAAAAACAGATGAGATCAAATTCTGAGAATAGATAGATAATATACCGATGTGGTAAGAGACTTAGTGGGCAACAACTTTGATTGGTTAGAAAGTCAGTCACATATTACACTTGTACTCAAGAACAGGGGATTATACAAAGGTGTGACTCTTTGAGAGTCACTTTGGTGTATGTCTACACCTGGTGGTAGAGTCCCCAAACACTAAATCTGAAAGGTTGCAGATATTCTAAAACATACAAGATTGCTGAAAAGTATTGATAGGCTCTCAATAAAGTTTTACTTCCATACAATTTCAAAAATAGTATACAGTGTGAATATTAATGTTTGAGGAAACCAAATTCTTACCATTTTAAGTAAAATAGCATTCACAATGATAATAATAATAATATATTGCTTTATAATAAAGTATCTTACATTTAAAATGATCAAAAGACATAATGTTAAAGAAAAACTTACTTTTTTTTGGTTCCTAAATAGAAATCACCATATCAAAGCAGGAAAGAAGCTGATAGACTAGTAGTGACTAATCATCACCATTGGTTTTCATACAAGACTAAAGGACAGGTTGCAGTTAATATCTCATCCCTTTTACTATCTCTCCTTCTGCTGACACTCTCCTAATGTCCAGACCCATGTCATGTAAGTCTCTCCACCAAGAGTGACTAAGCTAAAAATCCTCAATCGATTACATGATATAAGTTCATATAACCTAAGTTCCTTTCTCAAGAGGTGGGTAGAGAAAGTAAAGAGGTCTTTAAAGGCAGATAGATAAGACTAGAATTCCACTTATTAGCTAAAGGACCTTGGTTAAATTCTGGAATCTCATCGAGGCTTAAAGTCTTCATCTGTAAAATGTAGATATGAGTATTTGTCTTACAGAGTTACAGCAAGCCTGAAATAATATATATATATATAATTTATTGAACACCGTGTTTTACACATAGAAACTCAGCTCAATAAATTTCAGATTTTCTCAGAAGTAATGAAATTGTCCCTTTACCCACCTTAGTCCCCATCTTACTATGTTTTTAGCACAAGGAAATTGTGATAGTTAACTTAATTAACAATTTTATTCCTGGCGGATAAATCAGACACATCATACCTCATCACTTTTCAGTTATAAGAATGGTAACTTTTAAAATAAAGATCATTTAAATTCACATTAGCACAGTTCTTTTTGGGGTGCACTTATTGCTGGATCCCAAGACACATGGTTTTCCACAATTGCTCTTACAATAAAAAATGCAAAAACTTGACAGATAACTCTTCTTGTCAAGTGGTCCTGCACTATTTTATCAGCAACACTTTTCATCATTCTTTCCCACTCATGACAAATTAGTTACAATTTCTCCATTGCACCATCTCTGTTTGTATCTCTGAGAATGGTACTTTCTCTCCCTGCTACTCCCTCTCCACGCCTCTGCAGCTGTGGAAGCCCACTCTGCTGCATGGATAGTGCATACATAGGTCAGTCTGTGTTCCCACGGAGCCATTCAGATTTCCCTTCTGCAGAAGAATGTCAACCAGGAGTCCTTTGAGACTGGGGTTGTTTCCCCATCTCTATCCTCTCACATCTAAGGCAGAGTCTGGTTAATCAGCACTAAATAAATATTAATGAAATAAAAGTAAAACCAAAGTGTTCAAATTAAAATGCATAGATAACTGCTGACACATTTTAGTAGTATGTAGAACCACAAAGAAGTTTCCGTATCTGTTTGGGATTGAATGTGTGAGTCTCCTCCCCCACATTCTTATGGAGAGAAGATGACAAAGGGTAAATAAGATCGTAAGGATGGAGCTCTAATTGGAAAGGACTTGTGCTCTATCAGAAGAAAAGAAGACATCAGAGCTCTCTCTCTCTGCCTCATAGAGAGGATGAGAAAGTGACTCTTCTGAAAGCCAGGATGTGAATTCTCACCAGGAACCAAATTGGCACCTTAATCTTAAATTACCCAGTCTCCAGAACAGTGAGAAAATACATTTCTGCCGTTTAAGCCAGCCTGTGGTATTTGGTGATGGCATTTCAAGCTAAGATAAAACCCAACCATACTTCATATAATATGGTAGATTTTATACTGTAATATAAAGTGAAAAAATTAACTTTTCACCTGAATAACCTGCTAGCAGAATGTGTGTAATGAGTTTGCCAAAGCAAAATTAATAATAATAAATTGTGGAAAACAAAACATCATTTGGCATTTGAGACTTAGCTAAATGATTTGAAGATATAAATGCATAAAGTCTATTTAAAAAATCTCACTGGCTGCCAAGGACTCCAGACGGATTTGAGTTGCCTCAAGTTTTACACATCCAGCACAGTATTTGTTCTACTTAGGGCAGTGACTTTCAACCTTTTTCATTTCATGGCACACACAAACTAATCACTGAAGTTTGCCAATACGACAAAGATAGGTGTAATGTGGACTCATTCGCACTGGACAGCTATTGCTGTGTTGGCTGCTGTCGTTGTTTTTATTCAACATTCTAAGTGAAAAGAGGTCAGGGACCCTGACTAAATAGTCAGGTACTGCATGTTTTAAAAATTCTACCACACTCTAGTGTGTCCACCATAGTACTGCAGTTGAAAATTGCTGACTTAGGGTATTTTAGCCAAGTAGAGTCTGTTTTTGAAACCCAAATTTTAACATTAATAAAGCTTTGAGTCATAGAAAACAGTTACAGCTTCGCTAAGGAACTCACGTTGGAACATGTATACAGGTATTTCTTTCTTGAGTCTATTTGAGATTTAATTCTCCTCATATTTTATTTTTATTATTTTTACCTAAAGACTCAGCTTCTAACCACATCAAGAAATGTTAAAGCAACCAGGAACTGACAGTGAAGATCTGGGCTTTGCAGACACCCCTGGGTGGCTGTTGTCAGTTCTCCTAATGTTTTATTGACATGAGTTTGGCCTCCACACTTTTAAATAAATTAAAACAAAGATTACAAATTATTCACCAGGAATTTTCCTAGAGAAAAGAATCTCTACTTCGTAATCCATACCTCTTCCCAGATATGGGAGAATTATGTAGTTAATCAACTAATATATCTCGATCTCTTTCAGCTCATGCCTATATTTCTTGAAAGAGCAGGCCAATAAATTACAAAGTTTTTGGTCTTATAGATGATGTATTGAAGGAAACATTCTTTTTCATAATGTCTCATTTATTGTCAGGACTTGAGAGAAATTTATGAAATGTAATAAAAAGCAGACCCCTGTTAATTCCTGGCATTATGGAGAGAATGACACAAGGCAGATGGTCTCATCTCACCCACACACCCACCCTGAACAGTCCGTATTACCCTTGTTTCACAGAAGCAAAAGTGGAATAGAGAATTAGTGAGTAACTTGCTCAAAGCTGCATTGTCAGTAAGTGGTAGAGACAAGATTTGAATTGCATTTCCTTTAGAAGTTTTGGTAATATTTTTACAAAATTGAGAAGTAAATAATTATGATGATGATAATGAAATAAAAGTTCTTCTCTTCCTCCAAAACTCTTATGATATTGATAGATATATAATCTTTCGCCTGAACATTTAAAAACAATCCAAAATATCTACAAAATATTTTAAGCTTCATGTCCATAAATAGATATACAGTTAAATAAGGGAGGAAAAATACACACACTACTAAATTCCTGAGTTTACAAGCAAATCCATTTATTCAACATTGCTTATTTTGTACCCTAAAAATAATAATATATATGTAGTATATGAATGTTTTCCCTTGTATTATACAATGTCAAAATATGTTACATGTCACTATTGTAAGTAGTATGTTAATCCTCATTTTGAAATGAAGAAACTGAGTTTAAGAACATTGAGAGACTCATCCAAGGTCACTTAGTCAAAAGATGTCAGTGCTGGATCAAGAATCCAACTTCTGCACTTTTTCTGTCCCAGAAAACTTTAAAGAAAAGTCTTCAATGCTAGAGCAAATGCCAATTCTTCCTCCACAAAACTGTGCCTAAAATCACCATCAAGCTATAAGTAATCCATACATCTTACAGTACAAAATGTTAATATTCATTAATCAAAGCACTTGCTTATTGAAGTTGTTACCAAAGTGAAAAACAAATATGCTGTGAATAAATATTTAATTTCCTCCTAAGGGCACCAAATATTCATCTTCTATACATTGTATATGCGGGAAAAGTTTGCTGAGGAATAAAGCGCTCACAGGGCTCAATATTAGACTCACTAGATTTACAAATTCTAGGCAGTAGCAATGTTGGTAAATATAGCCCATTTGTCACTTTATATTTTAAACTCAGAATGAAATTAATATGACTTCTCATCCTCACAGTGCATGCTGATTATGAAACCAATAAAATTTAGAACAAATATTAAGTAAAAGGACTGATATAGGCAGAAAAAAAGGAGGTAGACTACTAGAAATTTACTAAAACTTTAATTTGAAACAAAATGCTAAAAGAAGCTATTAAAAATGCTTAACACTTTCAGAGTGCAATCTCTTTTTCAGTTACACCCCCATTTATAGTACTAGCATAAAGATGCAGTATTAATGTGTTTATAATAAGTTTTACAGACATTTGAAAGAGACATTAAGGTTATATATGGTACAGATAGCTTTAAACACTTTAAAATGTTGCCTGATTTTTTTGTGAGTAAAACTTGCAAATGTAGAAATGGCTTCTCACATCATATAATCTAATGATTTCTCATATTGAGTTGGCAAGAAAATTATGATATTTTCATAAAATAAAAGACACACTTTTTTCATTTTTACCATAACTGTATTGATTGGGATATTTTGAGTGTATTGGCTGTCTCCCACATGTTGTAACATTGATTGTTCTTAATTGATTAGTCATTGATTAGTCAACTTTCTCAATTGATTGATTAGAAACAGAGACTAAAAGACAATAGAAAAAAATCAATAAAATGAAGATCTAGTTTTTTGAAAAGATAAACAAAATTGGCAAACCATTACCCAGACTCATCAAAAAAAGAGAAAGAAATACTTGATTAAAATCAGAAATGGGAGAGGAGATTTTGTAGCTGATACCACAGAAATACTAAGGATCACAGAGACTACAATGGACAATTATGCATCAAAAAATTGGACAACCAAGACGAAACAGACAAATTCCTAGAAACATACAACCTCCCAAGACTGAATCATGAAGAAATAGAAAATCTGAACAAATTACTAATAAGGAGATTGAGTCAGTTATTTAAAAATCTCCCAATAATCAGGAGCCTTAGATCAATTGGCTTCGCTGGTGAATACTACTAGGATAAATTTATCTTCAAAGCAGTTTTTTTTTAATTTAAAGTAGCAGTTTAATATACATTGAATAAAATGAGAAAATAAGAGTCTAACTGATAAAAATGTCTTGATGCATAATTTAAAAGGTTGTAAAGGATTAAGATATTTTAATAGATCATGTACTTCACTAGAAGGTGAAAATTAACTTTACACTTCTTCTGCCTTGCAGATACCTCCTTCAATTACAAAACTGTACATTTAAAAGAGGGATTGATTTTGTTTTCTTGTTCATTGATATTGTTGTGTAATATCAATGAACAAGAACAGCATGAGTGCCAAGCAAATAGATCCACTAAGTGACATTCTGGCTCTCATCCTGGTTGATGCTATAAGGGAAACCAATTAGATATTGTATAAGATCACATCACTTTGAGTTTTTTCTTGTCTCACTTTCCCATTTTTCATTACTTTTACTGCTTGGACCTATAAGTCCTTTGTAAAGTGTGAGCATTTTAATCCTTGCTTCAGCCACTGCTATTTTGGGACATTACCTAAGACATTTCATTTACACTTGAAAATTAAACAATGTAATATCCACATTAACAAAATCAAATTTAAAAATCTATGTAATCATCACAATAGATACAGAAAAGTCATTTAATAAAATTCAGAATTCAATTTATAATAAAATTGCTAGCAATCTAGCAATAGAGAAAATTTCATTACCATAATAGTTAATATCTAGAATGGATATAAATAAAAACATCATCATACTTAATGATGAAATAATAAAGAAATTATCTGAACTGAAAGCATACTAAAAATGTGTCTCAGCATTTATAATCAATATGATATTAAATATTTTATTTAATGCAAGAAAAATAAAAGTCAGTATTCAAAAAAGAAATATAACTTTGATCATTTGTAACTAAAAATTAGTTACACTAGAAATCCATAATCTAAAATACATCAATAAAATTAAGAGGCAATATAGTGTGGTCACTTCACAAAATTTTAAGATAAGTATATCAACTGTACTTAAAGAAACAATATAAAAATAAAATATTTAAATATAATCACATTGACAATTAAATCTAGTGAGAATTTTTTAAAACTATACAAAAATCTATAAATATTATTTTTATTGAGGAATTAACTCTCTGATATCTTTATTATTTCTGTTTAATTTCTAACACGTTTCTCATTCTTTCCTTTTTCTTTTTTTTTGCATCCCAGCGTTCATAGCAGCACAATTTACCATAGCCAAGTGCTAGAAGCAACCTAAATGCTCACCAATAAATGAGTGGATAAAAATAACTATGGTACATTTACACTATAAAATACTATGCAACAGAAAGAAAGAAGGAGTTCCTAGCCTTTGCAATAGTATGGATGGAACTGGAGAGCATTATGCTAAGTAAAATATACCAGGAGATGAAAGACAAATACCATATGATTTCACCTATAAGTGGAACCTAATCAACAAAACAAACAAGCAAGCAAAATATAACCAGAAACATTGAAATAAAGAATGAACTGACAGTAAGCAGAGGGCAGAGGCAGAAAGATAATGGGAGAAAATAGGGGAAGGCACATCAAGGAACACGTATAAAGGACAAATGGACAAAGCCAAAGAGGGTAGGTTCAAGGGTAGGAGGTGAGGATGGGTGGAGTGGGAGGCTGTGGCGGGGTGAAAACAGAGACAACTCTACTTGAACATCATTTTTAAAAAATATATAAATATTATTAAGAAAAATTTTCTTAAAATTTTAAGAATATATTATGTCCATGCATAAAGTAATTCAGTACTGTAAAGAATTAATCTGTAGGATCCATTCAACATAAACGTAAACAATGTAGAGGTTTGTTGTGTGTGTGTGTTTATGTAGATGTGTGTGTTGAAATCTGTTTACTTCATTCTCAAATTTACATAGAAGTGAAATGAACCAAGACTAGACAAAACAATATCAATGAAGCAAAACATTGGCAGAAGACAACTCAATGAATATCAAGATTTATTTTAAAGCTGCAGTAATTAGGGAAGTGTTCTATTCAGTGCAAGGACAATCCAAATAGATTAATGGAACACAACATTTAATTTATGTCAAAATGGCATATCAGAGAAGCGGGAAGTTTTCACAATAAATTGATTTTGATCAACGGAATATATATCCATTGCTCCTTACCTCACGCCATATACACAAAATCAATTATGTATGAATTATATACATAAGAGGTAGAACATTGTGCTTCTAAAATATTAATTGAAAAGGAAAAGAATAATAAATTAATGTACATAAGAAATATATATTACAATCACAAGGATATTAGTTTTACTAAATTATAACTTATGTAGAGTAAAATTCATCTTTTTTGAAAAATTTATTTTTAGAGGGGGGAAGGAGAGAGGGAAAGAAACATCAATGTATGGTTGCCTCTCATGCATCCCCTGCTGGGAACTGGCCTGCAACCCAGGCATGTGCCCTGACTGGGAATCGAACCACAATCCTTTGGTTCACAGGCCCACACTCAATCCACTGAGCTACACCAGCCAGGGCTGATTCATCTTTTTATATGTACAATTTTATAAGTTTTGAAAATATAAATTTTACTTTTTAAACATCACATCTTTCGCTAACCATAAAGAGTTATGATAAACTGGACTGCATTAAAATTTATGAAATATTGCTTTGAAAGATATTATAAAACAAGTAGTCAAGCCACAGAGTAGAAAAGTATTTGAAATTCATATATATATAAATTATTTGACAAGGACATGTATAAAGAACCCATGGACAAAGCCAGAGGAGCATAGGATCGAGGGTGGGAGGTGGAGATTGGTGGAGCAGAGGGGAGTGAGTGGTGGGGGGAAAATGGAGACAACTGTACTAGAACAGTAATAAAAAATATTTGAATGCAGAATATATAGAGAGAAACCCTTAAGTCAAAAGAAAAAACTTTATTGAAATGAGAAAGAGATATAAACAGATATTTCAAATCAACAGATATTCAAATTAAAAACAAATTAAAGTATGTTACAAGTCATAAGAGACATGGGCATTAACACCACACTTTGGATTCCATTTTACATTCAACAATGCAAAAGTAAACATAGCAAAGTCAAGTTTTAGCAATAATGTAACTAAACAGAACTCTCATTTATTTCTAATGTGAGAATAAGATGGTACCAATGCTTTGGGAAGCTAGCAATATCTACTAAAGCTAAAAATAGGCATGCCCTATAACCCAGCCACTCCACTGCTAGTATAACCCAAGAGAAATACATTTCAAAACATGTATACAGACTGTTTATAACATGACTCCTCATAACAACAAAAAACCTTAACACTACTCTAATGTCCACTTACAATAAAATGGATTAATATGCAAAAGTGGCATGTTCACACACAACAGCCTATTACTACACAATATCAATGAACAAACTATATTTATATTCAGTGACTTGCATGAACCTCACAAGTATAACGTTAAGTGAAAGAGGCAAGTCACAAAAGAATGTACACTCTTTTATTACATTTAAATAAAATTCAAAAAAGGTCAATAATCTATGGTTTGAGGAATAAGGTAGTGCTTACCTTTGCAGAGACTATAGAGGAGAGCTCAAGACAAGAATATGTTTCTGTCTCATTGAAGTTATACAGATGGTTCAATTTTAAGTAGTTCATCAAGCTTTATACTTAGGATTTGTTTGAATTTTTACATGTCTGGTATTATGTTGGGAACCGCCCTGCCTGGTTTCAGAATCTGTAACCACCCCCCACCCCATGGCTAAGGCTGAGTAAAAACACCTTGAGACCACAAGCCACTAAATACATAAGCTTATCTCCCTGCTAGGAGCACCACCTGTGCCCACTTTACTTCACCCTGCCTGGCCCCCAGAGCATGACTGGTTAGCTAATGACAGGTAAGATTCCTCAAGGGAGGGAAGACCTAAGACAGGCATGGTCACAAAGGGGCCCTCAGGGAAAGACTTGGAGGGCTATAGAAAAAGGGGGTGAGGGACCCTCACCCCTCAGCTTTGACATAGCCTGAGTCCTCATTCTGTCTGCCAGAAGTCTCCTGATCTCTTGGCTGCCTTACTTCCCCTGCCTGACTTAACCCTGAAACAATGCTGGAGGTCGGTGTAGCCCTGTGCTGGAAAGGGGAGTTTCCCCAGGGCGCTGACGCCTAAGAAAGAATGCATAAAATCCTGTGAAACCTGCTTTGCTAATACCCTCAATTTAAATGGTAAGGGTCCAAGCCTGAAATGAGTTTGTTTCCCCAAAGTTTTATGGCCATTTAAACTATGTGACCCTCATTCTAAATAAGCCCTCACAGTTCTTTGAATGTTATCTATTGTTTGATCCTTACTGCCTGACTATGATTGATGAACTTTATGTATACGACCTGTATTCCTATGCA
>PVKM010045627.1:0-11924 GCA_004027735.1 Carollia perspicillata
AAAAGAGGCTAACTGAAAGGGACTAGGAGAGTGTAGGTTTGTAAAAAGAAATCTTGAGAAGAAATTTTTATATGGTTATGCTTAATAATACTGAAATAAATTTAATTAATTTAAATATCAAAAGTAAGCTGATACAGAATTAGATTTGATTCTTTTTTACTGTTTAAAAGAAAAAGTTTATCCTATATTTATTCTACTCCAGACAAGATACTATGAAAAATTTTCTAACTAGAAAGCAAACATTCTATGTTTTATTAAAATATTCTGTGTCTGCCCTGGTTGTTGTGGCTCAGTGAATTGAGCACATGCCTATTAAGCGAAAGGTCACCAGTTCAATTCCCAGTCAGGGTACATGCCTGGGTTGTGGGCCATGTCCCCAGTTACGGGCATGTGAGAGGCAACACATTATCTCTCACACGTCAGTGTTTCTCTCTCTCTTTCTCATTCCCTGCCCCTCTCTTTAAATATAAATAATAAAAAAAAATAGTTTGGTGTCTATTATATTATTTTTTGAATCCTTCCTTCTTTCCTTCCTTCCTTACTCTCTCTCTTCTCTCCCTTCCTTCCTTCCTTTTTTCTTCTTTCTTTTCTTCCTCCCTCCCTTTCTTCCTTCCTTCCTTCCATCTCTCTCCTTCCTTGCTTCCTTCCTTCCTTCCTTCCTTCCTTCCTTCCTTCCTTCCTTCCTTCCTTCCTCCCTCTCTCCCTCCCTCCTTCCCTCCCTCCTTTTCTTTCCTCCTTTCTTTCTATTGAATTTATTGGACTGACACAGGCCAAAAAAATTATACATGTTTCAGGTACACTTCTACAACAAATCATCTCTACACAGTATTGTGTGTTCACCACCCCATGTCAAGTCTCTACCCATTACCATTTACCCCCCACCCCCATATTCTCCTCCAACTCCCCTCCCCTGTCCCCCATAGTAATCACCATACTGTTCCATGTCCACGAGATTTTTTTCCTCCTTTTTGCTTAATCCCTCCATCTTCCCCCAGCACATCCCCAATGAGCTGTCAGCCTGCTTTCTGTCTTATGAGTCTGTTTTATTTTGCTTGTTAGTTTATTCTGCTCATTAGATTCTACATATGAGTGAAATCATATGGTACTCATCTTTCTCTGACTGGCTTATTTCACTTAGCATAATACTCTCCAGGTACATCCATGCTGTCAGAAAGGATAAGATTTCCTTCTTTTTGTGGCCAAGTAGTATTCCACTGTGTAAATGTAGCATCACTATTTTATCCACTCATCTACTGATGGAAACTTGGACTGTTTCCAGATCCTGAATATTATAAATAATGCTGCAAAAAACATAGAAGTGCATATATTTTTTCAAATTAGTGTTTCAGGTGTCTTTGGATAAATTCTCAGAAGTGGAATCACTGGGTCATAGGCAGTTCCACTTTTAATGTTTTTTGAAATGCCTTATTTATTTTTATTTTGTAAATTCTTATTCAAGGACATGTTCATTAATATTTAAAGAGAGGAAAAGGGAGAGAGAGAGAAAGAAAGAGAAACATTGATTTGAAAAACATCAGTTGGTTGCCTCTGGTATGCACCCTGACTGGGGAGCAAACACACAATGTAGTTATATGCCCTGATCAGGTATCAAATCAGCAACTTTTTGGTGTACAAGACAATGCTCCAACCAATTGAGACACAAAAGCCAGGGCCACTTTTAATTTCTTAAGGTAGCTCTATACTGCTTTCACAGTGGCTACACCAACCTGTATTCCCAGTGGCTACACCAACCTGTATTCCCACCAACCCTACAGTAGAGTTCCCTTTTCTCCACATCTGCACCAACACTTGTTTTTTATTGATATATATATATATATATGTTTAATTTTATTTTAATTGTTATTCAAGTACAGTTTTCTTTTACTCCCGACCCAGTCCACCCCCCCAGTGCTCCCCACCTCCCTCCCATTTCCACCCCCTTAGTTTTTGTCCATGTGTTTATTCCTCCCAGTGCATTCTTCATTTCAGATATTGATTGTATTCTTCATTTTCTGAATGGTCCTTTTAAAAATGGTTTCTATGTCTTTTTCATGCTATTGAGCATCCTTATGACCATTACTTTCTATTCTATTTCTGATAAATTGCATGCCTCCATTTTATTTGGCTTTTTTTCTGGAGATTTCTCCTAGTCTTTCATTTGGGGCGTTTCATTGTCTCCCCATTTTGGGTGCTTTTGAGAGTCATAGATCTGCTATGAGTCTCAGTCTTTATGGGGTAGCCTTATGTAGTAGGTGTCATGTGGGGTCTAGTGGTGCAGTCTCCTTGATCACCTAAGATGGGTGCTCCAGGAATGTCCCTTGTGTGGGTTATGTGGGCACTCATGTTGTAATTGAGTCCTCATTGCTCTTGGCCCATTCATGTGTGAGATTGACCCTCAGGCTGGATCACTATGAGGCTCAACCCTGACTATGGCATATGAACTACTGTTTAAGTGCTGACCACACAAATAGTAATTTGTTTTAACAAGGTTTGGTGCCTGCCAAGATCTCCCTTGGGATATGCTGATGTGAAGCTTATTGGATTATTGATCTGATGTTGTCTGAACCTGTATCCTGGGTGTATTGGTTCTTGGCCGCTTGGGAGAAACTCTGGTGCCGACCAATGTAAAATGCTGCCTATGACTGGCATTTGGCAACCTGTTTGGAGCAGTCTTGATGTAGCTTTTTCTGTAAATCCTTGATTACAAGACTACTCCCAGCTAGTCCTCAGTTGGTTATTCATGATAATTGTTCTATAATTTAGTTGCAATTCCAGTTTAATCTTGGGAGGAGGTGAGTGCACTGCCGTGTACTCTGCTGACATCATGGATTCAGATAAATTAAGTCTTAAAGATATATCATATTGTATTAACGAGCTACTTGATTACCTAAAAAACAGTCTTTTCAATCTTAAGAACTAAAATTTGACAAACAATAGCTAACCTGTGTTTTATATTTGATAACATTTTACTGTTACTTTGGGTAAGTGAATCATTTACTATTGTTTCATAATAATATATATTTTTGTTTGAATATGTTTAATCACTTTACCAGAGTTGAAATTTTAAAAGGAGACTTTCTCTTAACCTGGAAATAGCTTTGGGTTATCCCAATAGGCCCCTGAAATACCTCAAAGACTTGCTCTTATTTTCTCATCATAAAAGAGAACTTTTAAACTAATTATGCCTTCTTAATATGCTTAAATTACATGGGAATCTTTGTCAAACAAAGAAAAATAATTGTTTTATTTAGATATAGATTACTAAAATAAATTTTCTAGATATTATGTAAAAATCTCTAGATAAAAAGTTCTGATATAATTTTAATTTGTAATTCTAATTGTTATATTAAAATGTAAAATACACAAAAGCAATTTTTTGTCAACTGTATTATAATCAGATCTACAATCGTATCATTTTTTGTTTTGTCATTTGCACACAGTCATTTTTTAACTCTGATACTTTTGAAAATGTTTCATCTTTCCCTGGCTGGTGTGGCTCAGTGGATTGAGTGCTGGCCTGCAAACCATAGGGTCACTGGTTCAATTCCCAGTCAGGGCACATACCTGGGTGATGGGCCAGGTCCCCAGTAGGGAGCACACAAGAGACAACCACGCACTGATGTGTCTCTTCCTCTCTTTCTCCCCCCTTTCCCCTCTCTCTAAAAATAAATAAATAAAATCTTTTTTAAAAAAAGAAAGTGTTTCGTCTTCAGAAAGATTCATGGATATTGTATGTGAACTGCAACTGAGAAAATAAAATAAAAAAGAAACTTATCATTAGCTTTATTAACTGGTTGTCTATGGGTGTGAAATCTTTTTGTGGTCCTTTCAGGAGTCTTACATTTATTTCCAAAGCCTGCTAACTACTTGCAAAGTACTGTATGAATTGACTGTCTCTTATACTTCTAACTATTTCAAAGTCTTGGTGTCTCTAAGATTATGGAATAGATTAGGCCTGATTATTTTAACTTCACAGTGAAAAAATTTTGCCAGTCAGTTACTACACTATATCAACAGAACAGAGGCTATTTGTACTTAATGTTTTTTTTGTTGTTGTCATTGTTGTTGTTGTTGTTGTTGTTTAATTTTGTTAATGTCTCATCCTGGAACTGAGCTTCTCAGTCTTTTTTTCTTCCATTTTCCAGAATGCACCTTGTTCCAGGAAAGGAAATTAATTTTTCAAAGAATATTTACCTTCTTTCAGCTTCAATAGTCTCTCAATCCCTCACTTGTTTCCTTCATAGAATTCATCACATTTTGTGATTTTGAATGACTAGTTGTTATTCTTTGGAAGTTGACCTCTTCCAATAAAATGTAGGTTTTATGAAAATGACACTTGGCTTATTCTGTCTGTTGCCATATCCCCAGTGCCTAACCCTATGGCTAGGACAGAGTAGATGATAAAAAAATCTGCTGAAAGAATGAGTGATTAAAACCTTATACATTCCTCTACAGATCTTTCTCCTTTCTTCCTTTCTTTTCTCTCCACACTTTCCTTTCCTCTAACTTTCCTTTCTATGGTCTTTCTCTTCTATCTACTTCCCTTTTTCACTCCATTCTCCTAATGCCATTTATTCAACCAAACAACACTTCTGAAGACCAACTCCATTTAAGGCACTAAACTTTGCACTGTGAAAGACAAAGAAGACACAACCTCTTCTCATGAGGACCCTACAATCTTCATTCTTGTGTTTTATATCAGAGTTAATGAACTTCCCAGACGCCCAAAACGACATTTTGTTACCAGTTTCCCAGAACAGTGCTAATACCAAATAACTGAGCCTGTAAAACCTACCCCCCAAAAAACCACACTCTTAACTGCCAGTTGCTGGGCACTTTTGTTGGAGTAAACAATGTTGTTGCACACTCAAGTGCAGAGGTCCAGTAATCACTTGGCTCCAGTAATCTCACAGTATGAGAACAAATCCCTGACAGGGCCACTGAAGGGATATATCTCATGTGATGACGTATCCCATTCTCTATAACCCCAATAAAGCCTTCTAACTCCTTAGTATCATATTGAACTTATGGAATGTATATATATCCGCCATGAATAAAATATAAATATAAATATAAATATAAATATAAATATAAATATAAATATAAATACAAATATAAATACAAATGTAAATATAAAATCTCCCATGATTATTTCAGCTTTTCTCTCTCCTTATGGGCAGAAACCTACCCTGGCTGGATGCCCTGCCTTGTCATCTATACTTGGCTCATTTCCTTTCCTTCCCTGCCAACAGCCCATTTTTCCAGAAATCATTCCAAAGTAGAGACAGAACTAGGTGGTCATGTTTGAGAAAGAAAAATGCCACAGAACCTTGCTCCTCTGGCCCCTGATGACCAGATCAAGAGTCGTATCACTATCTAAAAAGAACTGATTCAAAGCTAGGCTGGGAATCATTTCATAGGCTGAGACAGGCCACTCTTTCTCTTTGTCTCTCTCCAAAAATTTGAATTAGGGAACACAAGAAATCTATCATCATGGTTTGGCTTATAAGATTGTTCAACACAACCTCAGGGTTGGACCATGTACAAACAGAAAATGCTGTCTAAAAAGATAAAATAGAGCCATGGCTAGTGTGGCTCAGTGGATTGAGTGCCGGCCTGCAAACCAAAGGGTTGCCAGTTTGGTTCCCAGTCAGGGCACATGCCTGAGTTTCAGACCAGTTCCCCAGTTGGGGGCCCATGAGAGGTAACCACACATTGATGTTTCTCTCCCTCTCTTTCTCCCTCCCTTTCTCTAAAAATAAATAAATAAAATCCTTAAAGAAAATGTTAAGAAAGATGAAATATAGAATCATATGAGTATGGAGAGAACTACAATGACAGAGACAAAGATGAATGAAAAAATCATCTGTGGTCCTTAGCAGCACCCCAGAGCTCTTTCTCACGAGGGCTGCTGACATGATCTGATCCCTGTGTTATGGGTCTTCCCTGGACCCTTACTTAGTGGAGGGTCTGAGTAGAGTTTTGTTCCTTGCGACCTAGGTGAGTTAATTCAAGCACGTCTTTCTACATAGAGTTCTCTTTTGTCCCTTGTTAAATTTATCCTTTCTATAGAATTTTGCTCTTGAACTCAAATTCACCTGGAAAAATGTGAGCTCAGTCTTCCACCCCCTGAAGAAGGTTCCTTAGCTCAATTGCTAGGAGAATGTCCTGTAGGCTGACCTGCCTGCATATCCTTAGTGGGCTTCCGCATCTCCTCCTGAGTCAGCTTATTACCCAGCACTGCAGTTAACATCCCCCTACTCCAAGCTATGTACTCTCTAATTATATCAAGAATTTTAAAACACTTTTCTAGCTAATGACTTTTAAACACATTTTAAAAATGATATTATTGGCTACATGAGGTTATAATAATAACATTCTAGTTATATGCTCCCATTTTGTATCCATTGCTTCTCCTGTGGCAACCCAAAGAACCATAACAATAAGCAAGTTTACTTCCTGTGTCAGGGCCAGTCTTTTATCCCTCTCTCCTTGCCAGGGATAAAGATGAAAAATATCTTTTTTGTTTTCAAATATAGTTTATTCAAGTTTACAGAAAGTGCTCACCTTTCAATGTGGTGGATATCACTGGATTTTTGTCTGCCCTTAGTTTCTATGAGACAATAGTTTGTTTACAAAAAAGTATCTTTTGTCCTTAGACTAACTCCAGGAGTCTTTTATTTGCAGTCAAGTATTCTAACCATTACATCTACACCTAGAAAAAAAGATGAAATGTGCTAACGAGAAAAAGCAGAGGGTTCAGACTTGAAAATTGTTATTGTTATCAGACTGAAATAGATTGAAACCCTCACCAGTGAATGGCAACATTTTCCCTTTGTCTAATGAATGTGTATTGGGTATCTCTCCCAGAAACTCTGTATCAGTGTGCTTTTGTTTCCCCCAGGATTTTATCCTTTTAGATCCAAAGACATATGAGATTAAGGTTTATTGCAGGGTTTTATTAAAGAGAATAAAGCTATGTAGTGGGGGTTTCTAGGGTGATTTACAACCATATGCAAAAGTCTTTAAAAATGAGTCTCTACTTCAGAATTTTTTAAAAACAAAGGAAAGAGGCCTGAATAGGTTGGAGTAAAAGTACTTTTTTTTTTATCCCCAAAGATATTTTTAAGAAGAATACATGGTTTTGATTTTAATAATATTAAATAAGATTTTAGCAAGAAAAAAGGAAAACAAATTTTGTTAGATTTAGGTGTGGAAATAAAGACACAGACCAGAAATGTTTGCCTCCCTCCTTCCTGCAATTCCACCAAATCTCTGATTTAACAACATAAGAAGAATTTCTTTTGTCCCAGATGAAAAAAAGAGGGATTTGGGAATTTGAGTCCTTATTTTAGGTTTGTTTTTTTTACCCCTGAACAAGTCACCTCACTGTAAGTGTCCCAAGAATCAATTTCCTTCAATCTAGCCATTGTTCAGGCTACGAGGGCCTCACATCTAGATTATAATTTTTTCGTTAAGTTCTGTGCCTCCTATTAATTTTCACTGTGCTTCTTAGAAGAATAGTGTTGACGAAATCTAAAACAGATTTAAAAAATGGAGTCCAGTGTTGGAGGTTTCATCATTTGGCATTTTGCATCAGCAGCACAAGGATCCACCTCCATGAAATCCTAGGGGCGCATGAAAAGTTGCACCTCCCAGCACAAGATTGGGGAACACAGGAACAGGTCAAGCTTCCTCAACAGCAGACCTGGCTGTAATGTGCTTGCTGGGGTGAGGTGAGCAGATTCCCATACAAATGACATTCTGGAAAAGCAGCCTACCTGGATTGAAGTAAAAAATAATATTTAATAAATCCTGGTCTCCCCATGTGATGACATTCTTGTATTTCTGGTACAGAGGATACAACATGTCCTCCCAAGCTAAGCCCGTTGGAATCAAGCTGTTCTGGAAAAGAGAAAACTGTCAGAGCAGCAGAAGCAAAGCAAATCCATCTTGTCTGCTGAGAAACAACATAGAGGGACCTATCCTCTCTTTCCAAAAAAGCAAATAGAGGAAGGGTCCTGCTGAGCTCAAGGCATATGACAAAGCAAATCTAAGCTGTAGATTGTAGCATTTTAAATGTACACATGAATACTACATGGATCAGGAACTGGAAGTTAAGCCATAATTTCTACTTAGAAAACCATGCCCCAAATTGACACTCTTTTTTAAGAGTTTTAATTTTGCCTCTGAAGTGGAGGCATAACAGAATTATGGCATCTTAACAAAAACATCCCTGTCTTGTCTTGAAGTAATCATTTAAAAATAAAAGCAATATATTCACAAACTAAATATTCAAACAGCATACAAAAATCTACAATACAATAAAATTACTCTTCCTCCATCCTCCTGCATTACCATTCCCACTTCCCCTAAAATTATCCACAATTAAAAGTTAATGGTCTGTTAGGTATTTTTATGGAAAATTACAAGGCATAAAAGGGATAACATTCTATAATATTATGTTTTGTTGTATTTTAATTTTTTCACTTATAATACTTTTTTAAAATACAAAAAAATACAAATACTTTTGTATACAAAAATACAAATATAAAAATACAAAAATATAAATACAAAAATACAAAAAAATACTTTTTTTGAGATCATATTTATCTCACTTATAGATTTACCCACTTCTTTTAAATAAAAGAATGATTTTTTGGACTAATTCTACAGATGTTTATTTAGGTTCTTTTCAATTATTTTCTAGGATAAAAAGTGAGGCCGTGTACAGTTTTGTACAAATACCTCTGTGTACTAATATAAATATGTCTCTAGAGTAATTTCAAGAACTTTTCCCATGGTTATTGAAGCATGAATACACATAGCATTCAAACATTATGGAATTCAGAAGTGCAACATAATAGTCCTGAATAGCACATCTGCTGAAGTTTTAAATTAAAAAACCACCTGGGCTTTCTCTGAACAAATATTCCATACCTTTCCAAACACTTTTTTCTTCCCTGGTTCCTAACATCATTGCCTATAAGTCACCTACTTATAACATTAGTACACTAATACTCTAGAAAAGACAAAATTCCAATTTTTAAACAAGTAAATACAAAACACTTCCTTACCTTGAACTGGGCAGTTCTTATACGAGTTAAATTCATTAGCATAACTCCTGAATTAATTCCTGTAGAGCCATAGAAAGGGTGTTGAGCAAAGCGGCTGTACCAGCCAGTTTTGGGGATTTCATGCTCTGGGGCCATGGCTGCAAGCTGGGTAGAATTAAACTGCCTCAGAAATTTCCAGATGTCATCAACAGGTCTCAGAAAGAGAACATCAGTGTCCACATAGAGAAGTGAGTCCACATCCTTTAAAATCACCTTTGTGTGTATTGAGGAAGGAGAGGGGGAAGAAAACAAAAACAAATCATAAACAAAGGAAGTGATTTCAACAATGCCACCAATTTCATTAATTAATGTTGAATTTTAGAAAGGGCACCACTCTTAGCTCCTCTTCTCCATCTCCTTTAACTTGAGTGATGAGTGTCAATCAAGGGTAGAGATTCAAAGGAAGATAAATCTTGATCTAGACTGGTTCAACTTCAGGACCCTGGACTATCTTTGCTAAGGGCTGAACTTTCAAAGAAATGGAAACACCAGAAATTACTATGGCTCTATGTTCTTCCACCCTCCAATAAAGCCATCTGTTTTTCTCTCTTAGGGTTTTTTTAGTTGTTTTTTTTTGTTGTTGTTGTTTTTTTGGAACAGTGAGGTCTGACATTAGACAATTTGAAGTGGACAATATCGAAACTAGCTCATGTCAGGCTTTGGAATTAATACTCTGTCTCTGGATCCATTAGCTCTGTATCTTTTTGAAGTGATATATTGAGCTAAGATTTAGACTTGAGAATAGGCAAAGCAAGACATTGGCCAGGTTTGTTTAAAGAGAGAAGATGGGGGGAAAAAGAAAAGAAAGATTTTTAAAAATGCATAAAGATCAAAGAATGACAAACTTTTCCTCTAAAGGGCCAGAGAGTAAATATTTTAGGCTCTTTTGAAACCACTGAACTCTGCCATTGTAGCATGGAAACAGCCATTGATGGTGTATAAACAAATGAACATGGCTGTATTCTAATAAAACTTTATTCAGGGACACTAAAATTTTAATTTCATATAATTTTTAAATGTCACATAATCTTTTTTTGATTTTTTCAAGCATTTGAAAATAAAAGCCATTCTTGGCTCATAGGCTGTGATTTGTCAATGTCATTTAAGCAAACCACTTAAGTAAATGAGTTCTGTGCTAAGTGCTTAGCCCTGGGATTCAAGACTACAAAGCTTCAGTTAATAATAGTGTTATTCACTTTATTTTGCCATTGTTCTCTAAATTTAGGAGTAGATTAAAACCAAGGAAGGATTTTAGTTCTCCTGGATTCCTGGCCTAACATCATTATAACGCCATAACAACTATTTGTTATGGACAGAATGTCTGTGTCTTTCCAAAATTCCTATGTTAAAGCCTAACCCCTTATTGTGATAGTATTTGGATATGGGACCTTTGGGCAGTAATTAGGATTAGACGAGGTTATAAGGGTAGAGCCCTTGTGATGGAATCATGCCCTTAAAAGAGACACCAGAGACCTAGTTGTTCCAATAAAAAACTGAGACAGATAGATGGCTTTATTGGAGGAGGAAGAACACAGAGCCACTGTAATTTGCTGCTGTATTCATTCCTTTGAAAGTTCTACCATTACCAGAAAGTTTCCTCTCTCTCCCTCTCCACCACATGAGGATACAAGAAAAAGGCAGCCTTCTGTTAGGGAAGAAGAGAGCTCTAAAGAGAACACAATCATGCTGGCACCTAGTTGTCAGACTTTCAGCCTCCAGAACTATGAAAAACTAAATTTCTGCTGTCTAAGCATCCAGTCTATGTTATTTTGTTATGATAAGCTAAGACAACATTCCATTGGGATCCCCAATATTTAAAATTGATGGACATTGTACTATATGATGCAGGTATCACAGAGGTTTCATTTTTTAATAATTATTGTTTAAATAATTTCAAAGCTTACAGGACTTATCTTTCTTACCTACTAGAGGAATAAATTTACAAACCAATTAAATAAAAAAAAGTCATCATCTACCATTATGTAAGATTATTGTGACATCTATTTTAACAAATTGAAGTCCTAATTTCACAGTTAGGATAAATACTTTATTTTATTTTTTATTTTTTTGCTTTTGTTGAGAATACTTTTTTCTTTTTTTAAATTATTGTAGGGGGGGCTCCGCCTGCAGGGCCCCCCCCATCCGCCACAGATGAACATAATGCTACCAAGACATGACTTGCTTGGGGAGGAAAGGGGGCTAGCTTCTCTCATGGGAGAAGGGCCCGGAGCCTCTTCCTCAATGGCCTTTTATTGGGTTCTTAACACACAGGGATACAGGTAAAGCTCATCAGTCAATGTCAGTCATCAAGGACCAAACAACAGATACATATCAAAAAAATCTGAGGGCTTAATCTGAGTCAGTGTCTGTTAGGTAAAGAGGTTGCAAAAAACTTTAGGAGACATACTCATTTCCTGCCCGGACCCTTATCATATGAATGAGAACACTCTTAACAAAGCAGGCTTCACAGGATTTTACTAATTCTTTCTTATGCCCGATTACCCCAGAACCCACTCTAGCCAGCAGAGGGCTGCACCCCCTCTCCATCAAAATTCAGGCTTAAGTGGATTAGAGCCAGGAAGTGTTCTCCCATACAGAAAGGGGACTCGGGCTATGTCAAAATAGCTGGGGGTGGGGTGAGGGTTCTTCACTCTCACTTTGCTGCAGCCCCTGAGTCCTTTCTAGATGGCCTCCCACATGATCATGTCTGGCATGGGTTGCCCCTCCTCTGAGGGGTCTTACCCATAGTCTCTGACTAACTGACCAAGCGTTGGGGGCTAGAGATGGCAGAAGCAGCGCTCTTGCCAG
>PVKM010045628.1:0-11924 GCA_004027735.1 Carollia perspicillata
CTGAGCTATACCAGCCAGGGCATAAGTCAGTCTTTCAAATATCCTTCATGCAGGTTAGAAGAGACTTACATAATCATTTGCCAATAAAGTCTGCTTTAGTTTCTCCAGTTCAAATATTGCAAAACCCAATTAAGAGACTGTGAAATACTCTAATATTTTGAAGATCATGTGTTTTGTTTAGTTCATTTTGTTTGTTTTCTTTTTCCTTGACTGGGCCTTGGCTTCATTGCTACAGACCTTTGATTGTTTTCTAGAACTCCAAGTTTAGACAGCTTATGGTTGCTTTGTTGATATTTCTGTGGTAGAATGAGAGCTTGGGAATTCCTAGTCTGCCTTTTTGTTGCTGTTACTCCTCACATATTTTAAACTAAGCACTGTATCACCAATATATTAAATAAAAGTGAAAGAAACCTCAATATATAAGGTGTATTACCAAAAAGAAGGTAGAAATAACTGATTTTCTTTACATCTCTTGCTGATTTTGTCTCATCCCAGCATAGAAAGAAGGCTTTCGGTAGGACACTGTATTAAGGAGCCTTCTTAGACAAAGGATCTAGAGGTTCTTGCTCACAAAAGGAACAGAAAGGATAGATTGGGGTATCAGGGTGTTATCACAAAAATGGTTATGGGGCAATCACTACAAGAAAATCCTAAACAGAAACTCTGATCTTTTATATCTCCACTCCTTCCAAATTTTATATTATTTCTCATTGTTCACTTCATTCTAGGTTTGGAAAATAAGACAGGGAAGGGCAGATTGTCCAACAACTCTTAGCTCTATTAGTTGATTTTTCTTTGAGCTACAACATTCTCTTCTATAGGTGAAACATATCGACCAATATAGTTCTTTTATTTATAATATGTTTTTAGTTCAAACATGTAAGTTGCAAACTATAATTATTTGTGAACAATACGGACATTTTTTATATTAATTTTAAAAAAGGAGGATAAAAGTGTCTTGTGAGATATCTCTATAATACAGGCTATTTCTCTTATTAATCTCAGTATCAAGATTAAGTAATTAAATGATTGCATTATATGCATGTTAAAAAGTTAGTGATTTTTAAAAGCATAGTACAATTTAAACACATCAAATAGTAACATATTAGAACAAAAGAATACTATCATGAAGAATATTGTGGTTAACACCATCTTCAGATATTAAAGTAATAGTGAATTTTCCAATAATGTCATCTTACAACCATAGTAAAATTGTGCAGTTACTATGTCCTAAAGCCAGGTCAAACTCCTAACTAATTAATTATGAAAGTTATTTTCTTCAGTACTGTGACCTACTTTCTCTTAAGATTATTTCCAGTTTAAAAATAAAGAGAAAATTTAGATATTCTATTTTTGTAAATTAATTATAAAATCACTTTTATATACCATATACTCGTATTTCAGGAAATGAGCTGTGTGTTCAGGAACATCTTAGCATTTATGTCTTTTTAAGTTGTTTATAATGGAATATAATATGACTTCTTGATCCCTAACTGAACCTACTGAATAACAATCTTTTTTTTTTTTTTTGGTATACATTTATACAAAGGTTATAGTTTAGCATGAAAACTCAACTCCTTGGTTCTCCAATTTAAGCATAATGTAGAACATACACATTATTTTAATAGTGTCATCTTCAAAATATGCAGACAGAAAATACTGCCAAAACCTGATAGCCACTGTGTGATATTTAAATAAATTCGATGGAATTTATAAAGCATTTAATCTTCATGCTTGTACCTACATAACACAAACCATCTGGTTGGAAAAACAAAAAATAAATTATCGATTATCATTTAAGTGCTGGAAATATCTGAAAGTATGAAGAAGTTTGACTTCTGTCTTTATTTTAAAATGTAGATCTCTATAAGATAGAAAAGATTTCCAAGAATTTAGTGGAAATATATCTTGAAAATTAACACTTTCTGCATGGTCTCGTTTCTAACATAGCTGTGTCTTTTGTTGTGCTTTATTCTTCAACAAACGCTCATTGATTATAAATCTTGAATTCTTTTTAGTGTTAGACAATGTTATAAATATGGAAATGCAACATCTATTTGAGGCAGATTCTAATATAACAGTAAATCTTTTCTATATGTTCTCTTTAATTCCAGTATTTTTATAGTTTTTTATGAGTTTACAGGAGTCAATCTCTGGAATTTAAAATAATTGTATTGAACATTAAAGGTAAATTATATTATAAATAATTATCCCAATATGAGCTGATTATTTGCCTATGAATGATCTGGACTGTTGGCATTTTTTATCTCCAAAGAGATGGCACTTTAATTTGTAAATAGGCACTTCAAGAATAAAACAAACAGATGTACCTATTTAGAACAGGAATACTTAAAAAAAAAGCAGATAAAATATCTGTAGCAAAATGCAATTTGCATCATAAGGGATAAGATGTAGGGATAACTGTAACCCAATGCATAAAGAAAAGAAGTGTTACCTAAATAATAAAAGAAATACAGATGTTAGGATAAATAACTAGGAGGAGTTACAATATATTAATCTTCAAAAACTGGAGGTAAATAAAGATAGATTCGGAAGTTGAACCTATGTTGAAATAATAAAAACAGATGAAATAGTAAAAAACGAATGGTAAAAAGAAAAAAATTTTCTCTTTCATTCTACATTCTGAAAAAAAAAATTTTTAATGGAAAATCTCATGTAGTGGTGAAAAAGAATGGCCTTTGAAGGGACACAGAGCTGGGTTTTCAAGCAAGCTCTGGAATTAATACAGTATGGTATTTCTTTTTATTAAGAATTTGTTTAAAAAGTAGCCTAAGGTTAATAGTAAAATTGAGATGAAGGTACAGAGATTCCCCATATACTCTCAGATTCCATGCATATATAGTCTCTCCCCTATTGAAATTTTCCACCAGAGTGGTACATTGTAGCAATTGATATAAACCTGCTCTGAAACATCAAAATCATCCAAAGTAAATGGTTTATATTACGGTACTCTTGGAGTTAAAGTTCTATGGGTTTGGACAAATGCATAATGACATGTATCCATCATTATAGTATCATACAAAGCAGTTTCACTGCCCTAAATAAAAATCCCTTGTGCTCTGTCTATACCTCCATCCCCTCCCCCACACCTCAGGCAACCCCTGATCTTTTCATTGTCTCCATAGTTTTGCTTTTTCCAGAATGTCACATAGTTGAAAGCCAACAGTAAGCTTTCACACTGGCTTTTTTCACTTAGTAATGTACATTTAAGATTCTTCCATGTCTTTTTATAGCTTGATAGTTCATTTCATTTGGGCACTGAATTTGCATTGTCTGAATGTACCAAAGTTTATTTACCCACTCATCTACTGAAGAACATCTCAGTCACTTCCAAGTATTGACAGTTATGAATAATGATGACACAAACACCTATGTGCAAATTTTCGTGCAGCCATAAATTTTCAATTTACCTTTGGGTAAATTCTAAGGAGTATAATTGCTAGATCATAGGGAGAAAGTATGCTCAGTCTTCTAAAAAAAAGAAAGAAAAGAAATGAAACTCTCTTCCAAAGAGACAGTAGCATTTTGCATTCCCAGGAGCCATGAATGAAACTTTTCCTCCAAATCTCAGAAGCATTTGGTGTCAGTGTTCCAAATTTTGGACATTCTAAAAGGCATGTAGTGGTATCTCATTGATGTTTTAATTTGTATTCCCTTGATGATGGATGATATAAAGCATCTTCTTATATGCTTGTCATCTGTATATCTTCTTTGGTGAGTTGTCTGTTAAACTCTTTTCTTGTGTTTTAATTTGATAGTCTGTTTTCTTACTGTCTCTTTCTCTTTTTTCTCCTTTGGTATTCCCATTACACACTTTATGACTTTTGTTGTTGTGCTGTAGTAGTTAGATATTCTGTTAGATTTTTTATTTTTGTTCTCTTTGGTTTTTGGCTTTTGAGGATTCTTTTGATATATCATATCCTCAAGCTCAAAGATTTTTTCCTACAGCTGTGTCCAGTCTCCTAACAAGCCCATCAAAGGCATTCTTTATTTCTGTTGCAGAATTTTGTTTCTATCTTCAGTATGACTTTCGGATTCTTTGTTAGGATTTGTATCTCTCTACTTACCTTATTCATGTGTTTTTGCATGTTGTCTACTTTTTCCATTAGAGCCCTTAGCATGTTAATCATAGTCATTTTAAATTCCCAATCTGGTAAGTCCAACACCCCTGCTATGTCTAGTACTGATACTTGCTCTCTTTTCAAATTGTGTTTTATTTCCTTTTTGGTATGACTTGTAATTTTTCTTGATAGCCACACATAATATACTCAGCTCCAAGAGCACTTCTATAGAAAGAAAAAAGAACACATATTTAGAAAATCAAGTTTATAGGTTTGGTGGTAGAATAATCAGGTATTTCTCATACAATTTCTTAATTTTTGTAAGCAAATATAAGCCAAATAAGTTATTGGCTAGCAATGGGATAGTAGAGATTTGAGGAAATTATAGTTACAAAATGATTACTTTGGACAGTGAGAAAGCGTCTTTGGGCATACAACCATATAGCTAAAAGGTAGGATATATCCATTTGAGGATTGGTCCCAAAATTTAAAATGAAACACAACAACACAGTTGTGTGATATTTTTCCTATGCCATCCATCTGTACATGTGCAGGATCAACATGAAATGTGCTTGCTTTTGAGGTTGTCTAGTGTTGAGGTTTTGACGGATAGAAGAAAAGATGGTTATACTAAGGATGTGAACAAGAGTTGAATAGATTTCCAGGACACAGAATTTAAAATAGGTAAAAAAAAAAAAGAGAGAGAGAGAGAGAAAGAGAGATATTAATGGTGTGATAAATAGGTTAAAAACTGATAAAGTTAGTGATTTCAAGTTTTAATACAATCAAATGACTAAACTGAGCATTTTGTAGCTGGGTCTCAAAAAAGCTCTAAGATATAAAGTAAGTAGTTTAGATTGGTTGTTAAAAATATGCAGGATATCAGGAGGTCAAAAATAAGAGGCCAGGGTTTTTGCTTAATTTTCAATGTCAACAAAAGGATGGAAAAAAAAGGATAGAGGAATAGAGTGATCGAGTCAAGTTTAAGTCTTCAATGAAAAAAAGAAAAAAGAAAAGGGTGATGTGGAATATGATAGCTGGAGGAATAAAGAGCCATAGACTTTGGTGCCATCTGGCCACATGAACTTCAAGGGTGTGGGGTTTTGAAGGGAAAAGGAAGAAAAAAAATGAAAGTTACAATGAAGAGCAAATAGAGTACTTAGCTCTCTTTCAATCAAGAAAAGTCCAGAATGTTGGGGGGAAAAATTCACCACAGATACTATCGTAAGGTTAAAGTTTGGAGAGAGAGACAGAGACAGAGAGAGAGAGAGAGAAACGTTCGGAGATGAATTTGTGGTAATGGGAATTAAAGGACAGTTTTCAGAGGCCATAATGAAATGATGTGAAGAGTAGTGAGAAGTGAACAACTGAGCTAGATAAATGTATGTATAAAGAGGTGTGAGGATGTATAAGATCTGTGAAAGGAATGGACATATAAGAAATTCTGAAACAAAATGATAGAGATACAGACATATCATATCCTGCTTAGTCACTGAATTTTAGGTATAATGAACAAGTTTTCCAGGGATGCAAATTGAAAATAATATATAAACAAAAAAAGGAAAAATCAGCCTCAGAATTCAGTGTGGCGATAAACATACAAATTAATGGATAACCCATGATTATTTTTTCAAGACACATGTAAGTGGCAAGATAACACCTTTTTAAAGTATGACTTACCTTTGGAAAAGAAAGCAAATAGATTGGTAAAAGATAAATTAAAAATATAAAACATGGACAGAGAAGTTATATTACAAAGACAGAAAAGATGCTATGGTTTTAGAAAAGAATACTAGTACTAGGTAATAATATTTGCCCAACATCAGGGAAAAAGGGGTAGATGCCAATTTGTGATTTATGAATGTTAATAAACTGTATCTCATAATAAATTGTAACTAACTAAATTATTTTTAAAATGCAGTTTAATGTCTCTAAATTCTTAATTTTCTAAAACTGATTTTTTAAACTGATTTTTTTGAAATTATAAGAATTATAAGTTGATGGAATTCGAGGTCTGTCTGGAGAAATTCCAGTCATTGTTAATATAGTTTAATGACATCCATGTAACCTGGAAGCCAAGGATAGAAGGCTGGAATGCACATGCATGAACAATGATGACTTCACTGTAGTAGTCAGTGGAGGTGGTAGACACAATTGAGAACATGCATAATGTGTGGCTGTCACATTCAAAATGACTAAGCAAGTAGAGCAATGAATCTGTGTCAAATTTTACATTAAGCTTCAACATCCCTTTGAGGAAACTATCTGTATAATTAGGAAGGCTGCAGCTATGAGCAACTAGTGATTGGCAGCTTCATCATGACAAGGTGCCTGCTCATGCATCACATCTGATGCAGAGTTTTTTGGCAAACATCAAATCACCCAGGTGTCTCAGGCCCTCTGCAGCCCAGAATTGGTGCCCTGTGACTTCTGGCTTTTCCCAAAACTAAAATCACCTTTGAAAGGGAAGAGATTTCAGACCATGGGTGAGATTCAGGAAAATACAATGGAGTAGCTAATGGCAATCAGTAGAACCGTGTGAGGTCCCAAGGTGCCTAATTTGAAGGGGACTGATGTATCATTGTCCTGTGTACAATGTTTTTTATATCTTGTATCTTCTTCAATAAATGTCTCTCTTTTTCATATTACATGGCTGGATACCTTCTGGACAGAATGTATATATAGACAGATGACGTGTTATAGATTCAGAATTTGAAAGACTTGGAAATAATGTAGAAAAAATCCAGAATTTCCTAATTGTATTTTGATTATGAGAATGGGGATGTTAACAGTTATTTTTGTCCTAAAAGTAAAGACATATTTTTGGTATATATAATTGAAAATTCATCAAGAAACATACAGAAACTCAGTGAAAAGAGAAGTTCATTCCTTGTTTCCTCCATGTCTTTCAATGCATTTACTTCACCTTAAAGCTAATAAATCCTGAAAAATCAAAGTATATGAGTAGCTTTGGGATCTGTGTTTCCACTTTTTTATGTCAATGAGTAAGATAAAACATTTCTTCCATCTTAAAAGATCAAGAAATATTTTTCCCCTGAAACTATCACCAAATGCTCCTTAAGTATACACCATAAATTAATTAATTATCACTGCAGAGTAAGTAAGTGACTCACTAATGACAAATTTGGCTTCTTTCAACAATAAAAAAGAAAAAGAATACAAAACTGTCAAAAACAGCAGGGACCACTGACTTCATATATGCTTGCCTGAGTCAATAAATCCCTGGTTGGTTGTTTTAAAAGGCAGAGCACACAAAAGAAGTGCATATATATATATTTTTTTTCATGCTCAATATGACCCAATATGGCTATTGGGAAATAATGTTTTCTGTTATGCTTGAAGAAGCTATTGGCCAGTGGAAGGAAAAAGAGAATAAAATATTAAGAGTTACTTAGATGTTCAAAATCATTAAAAAAAACTCATTGATTTTCATAATTTTAATCTAGTGTATGAGGAAAGAATGTGAATAACATTTTATGCATAGAATAATAATATAGGTATGATATCTATAACTATACTGATATCTATTTTTCTATTTGTGTATGAAATCCAATAAGCCAAAAGAGGAGGACTTATTGAATAAATACCACTTTATGCTATTTTATGTTTTAAAGTTTTATTGTAGTCAGATGGCATTGAATAAAATGGAAAGTTCCTAAATGGAACTTTAGAAAGTTCCATTGTAATGAATACCTATAAAGTTTTTGTCTTATCATACTAAATCCAAACAAAAATAAATCTTTCTGGGAAAGTGCTAATGTGACATTAAACATGACCTTTGAAGCAACTGATTGAAATGCAAGTTTAAAAAAAAAAGCAGTAAGCTAAATAATGTCACATCAAATAGTATATTAATTTGTCAGTGTCATTAGAAATGCAAAAATAAGTTTTTGGTTTAATGGATTATTAGTTTAGAATTTATATTTATATGGTCTAAATGTTCAAATTAAAAGATTTCCTGCTCAGCTAGTTTTTAATGTATTTATGATTTTGACAATAGGTAACATATTAGTATGTGTGTTGCCTGAGGTTCCAAGTATTATATCTAGTGAGGCCAGAACTAAGGTACTAGGCTAAAGCTCCAAAAATTACTGAAATGAATACCTGCAGAAGCACCCCTCATCTTTATTAGCACAGACTACCTTTGATGAAATGAAAGACAACCTTTATTCCTGGTTATTCAAGGTAAGTTGCAAAATAACCAATACCCCCAGAAAATTTGACAGCAGAAAATGTTTTAACCTAATCAGCAACTACATGTTTACCAAAAAGGGAAATGCAATAATTAGAGATAAAATGTATTGGCTATGAACTGTAGAGAAAGATTTGCTAAGTAGTAGCGTTAACTCGGGAAAGGTCCTGGAATGCTCCCAGGAGAGTGGCACTGGGCCCCAGATTGCCCTGTAGTGGAACTAAGTGGAGAGTGCTTCATTACATTCTATTCCTTTAGACTGATGCCTGTGTAACCCTAAATGAACTATTATGCATAAAAGAAGGGTTGAGTTTTTTAGAAATCTTATTGTTTGATTCATGTATTATTTCTTATACATTGACTCCATGTAATCATCAGTTAACGGCAATTTTCTCTCTCAATTTAATGGTGTAACAATTGTGAAACACATACTGAAAATCACATTTAGTACATGTTGTCTGAAATATTAAAAAAATATCCGTATGCATAATTTAAGATAAGCTATCATTCTTTTCTTCAGACTGTACTAATGGACCTATCACCTACTATTTCTTTATCCCTTAGTGTCATTCTGTAGCTAAGGATCTTTTCTGAAATCAGTAGCAACTGTGAGAGTAATTATTAGGAGTTTGATGAGAAATGAAGATTTAAAATATCTTTTGGGGTTCCATATATATGGAATTCCACCAATCACAAAAATATATTAACACTTTAAATTTTGAGGACTGTCTGCTTGAGTATTGAACTCATATTTTATATTTTGAAGATTATTAGCTACACAGTAGATTGGATGTTGTAGATATATATGTACATGTATATGTCTTTATATATATATACATATATATATATAAATAATTCTATTCTAGTGTTGGAGAAATATCTCAAAAGTGTACACATCTTTCTCTTTTAAATAATGCCCCAAATTTCCATAGAATATCTGTGGTATTAAGAGAGTAATGACCATGATCTTTAAGTTAGAAAATACTTAATTTTTTTCAAAAGGTAAGGTTAAACTCTGCCATTCTTAAGAAACTCCATTTCTGATGCCAGCTTCAGTGCTTCCACATCATACACGCCTTTTTCTTAACCTAAGTACAATTCACTTTTAAAATTAACCAATTTTTATTTTCTGCTCTTAGTATACAAAGAGAACACCTATTTAAAAAAAAGCCATCTTTGAGTAACTTCATAAATTCAAAAGAAGTACACTAAAGTGCAGTTCAACTTTCTGTTTACCAATGAAACATTTTCATATCTTTCATACACTTTCCCCATTATGGATTGTTTGCCTTTTTCTTGCTAAGGTGGGTTTCTTTCTTACTGGTTTTCTAAGTAACTCAAAAGCAAATGAAGTCAGGTGAGGTACAAGGAGCTTGTGATGTCATTATTCTGAATCAATTTGTAACTTCTAATGCAGTATGTCAGTGGGAGAGCGGTAGGTCTGGGGGATTCTGAGGAGAACATAATCTTCCCTTCAGTATTTCAAATTCAGAACTGTGTATATTTTTTAAAAAGTTTATAGCACTTATCTGACAAGATAGTGTACAATTTTCTGGTCAACTGTTACTGATATGGTGACAATACCCTCTTTTAAAGCATTTTAAAATAGAGATGAAATTTAGAGAAAAATAAATGGCAGTGGTCTAGAGGGGAATGAAAATGAATAGTGAATGTATTTAAATTTATTGGTAGAAGAAAAATATGCTAACACAAAAATATTTCCTAAAATTCAAATAAAATAATTAAAAATGAGATAAAAACCAACATACAGTACTTCATAAATACCAGGATTTTAAAATATAAACAGGGAGCAGCACTAGCAAAATGGGGGAATTGATATATTTAGAATCTTGCAAAAATGCAAGAATATGCATTTTTGACATTCACCCATAAATGACAGTCCCTTCGTGAAAGCCTAGGAGAAGTTTCAGCCCACCCTTGGGGCAAAGAAAAAAATCCCAGACAGACACTCTTGGTAAAAGCGATGGTTTATCTGCTTCACCTCTGAAGACAGCACAGCTCGGTGCCAAGTACACGTGCTGGCAATTTCTTCCACGGTGGAAAGTGAGAGCTTGTGAGTGAGCACCTGGTTTCCCCAGTTGTGCATTTTGCGGATTCTTTTCCATCCAGAATACTAAGGTGTGCTGTGTAACTGGTATTTGGGAAGAGCTAAGAGCACAGCAGCCATGGCTCTCTGGGAATATCAAAGGTGAAAGGTTTCCTTAGGCTCCGCAGAGGAAGAAATGCCAATCAACCACAAAATCAGGCAGTAAAGAGCTTTATTGGGATTTGCGCACCAGGGTGAGGTTCTCTGGTCCGCAGAGTGGGCCGAGGAAGTCATGCCTAAAGTGGGGGGATGGGGGGTTTTATGCAGCAAATTTTGGGTGGTTCTGTTTGTGGCGACTGGGGGTTGGTCCTTTTGAACCAGGCGGTCATACGCTATTGGTGGTCCCCCTTCAGGCTCAGGTTGTTATGCGGATGTCTGTTTTGGCGTAGCCTGCCATTTCGGCTCCCCAATTTGACATCAGCTGTCTTTTCTGGGTTACGGTTCCGCTGCCGTTTTGTCCCTCCCTGCCCAATCTGACAAAAGGGGCTCGGATTCTATCAACTGCTTGATGAACTCCATCAGAATGCCAGTCTATGACACTCTGGAACGCTTCCCTTAGGGATCCCCCTAATTGTAGCACGGGCAGCCCCAATGCTCTGTGCATTTCATCTACACCCCCCCCACACACACAATATGGCTGTGCCCCTGCATCTGCTCCTAAGCCCAGCTAGCGCAAACCTTTGCAGATGGCTAGTGAGCACCTGTGGCAAACCACCCAAGTCTGCCAGGTTGGAAAAAAGCACACAACCTTGAACTCCAGGCACCACCCAACGGAAAGAAAATAGAAGGCTGTCAGTGCAGATTTAAGAGAATTCCCCCAAACGATAAGAATACTTGCCTGGGCAAAGCTGTCCTTCAGAAATGAGGGAGAAAGAAGAATTAATACCAATCTGTCTCAAATTGTTCTAAAAAATAGAAAAGGAGGAAAGACTAACTCACTTTGCAAGGCCAGCATTACTGTGATACCAATACCAGACAAGAAAAAAGTTACAGGCACATATCCCTGTAGGAGACTGTTCTGTGTGGTGTGGGCCCAGCTCCCACTGGGAGATGCACAGGACCCACGCCCACAGATAGGTTCTCCCGTGGGGAATAAGGCCTGCAACGTGCCTAGGCCGCTTTGAGTCTTGCTTTTTGCTAAAAACTCCCTCACCTGGATTTGTGGAAACATTTACTGCAAAGTAACTTCCTAAAATCCATGCTAAACTTTCCAAGGAAGAGTGTAACCAGTTTTGTAGTAGAAATTTAAAAATATAGATAGAAACTGAAGCTGGCACTCTGCATCAGCCCCTGCTGGCTCCCTGCTGGCTTCCCAGCTTCAGACTATCACCTGTTGACTAGTTAGTTGATTCCTTGCTCCTGGCCCTGGGCGCTCTCCTGCTGTGCCTTTGTCCTGGGTCCGGGACCACTTCCCTTGCTTTCATGTGTCCTTGGCTTTCACGATTACATATCTCCTGCTTGTGTCACGAGATCTCTCCCCTCCCCACTTTGTTGCAATGTATTTAACCGCCCACCTGACCCC
>PVKM010045629.1:0-11923 GCA_004027735.1 Carollia perspicillata
TTCCAAACAAAAGAATAAAATAAAACCTAGAAAAAATTCTTAATGAAATAGAGACTAATGGCTTACCTGATAGAGGGCTCCAAATAATGGTCTTTAAATATTTGATTTATTTTTAGAGAGGGGAAGGGAGAGTAAAGAGGGAGAGAAACATCAACGTGTGGTTGACTCTTGCATGCCTCCTACTGGGGACCTGGCCTACAACCCAGGCATGTGCCATGACTGAGAATCAAACTGGCAACCCTTTGGTTCACAGGCCAGCACTCAGTCCACTGAGCCACACCAGCCAGGGCCAACATTGGTGAATTTTTTATGGCCATTTTAATTATGAAGATGGAAGAAATCATGTAACATTTTTAGAATATTATTTCAAGAAAGGTAAAAATGCAACTGAAACATAAAAGAAAAGGTTTGTACAGTGTATGGAAAAGGTGCTGTGGCTGATTGAATGTGTCAAAAGTGCTTTGTGAAGTTTTGTGCTGGAGATTTCTCTCTGGATGATGCTCCATGGTTGGGTAGACCAGTTGAAGTTGACAGTGATCAAATTGAGACATTAATTGGGAAAAATCAATATTATACCATGTGGGAAATAGCTGACATACTCAAAATATTAAAATCAATAAAGTTATTGGTGAAAATGAAAAAAACATGTCTTTTATTTTATGGAAAAACCTGAAATGGACTTTTTGGCCAACCCAATACAAGGGAACCTCCTGAAAGACCATAAGATTTCTTTCAACAGCAGATTTGCAAAGCAGAAAGGAGTGGCACAATGTATTCAAAATGCTGAAAGAAGAAAAAATCTTCTACTAAGAATATTCTTTCCAATTAAGATGTCATTCAGAATTGAAGGAGAGATAGAGTTTTCTAGGGAAGCAAAAGCTAAAGGAATTCATCATCCCTAGGCTGGCCATACAAGAAATATTAAAGGGAGTTCTTGGGGCTGAAATGAAAGGGTACTAATTAGTAAGTGGAAAATAAATGCAAGTATCAAATACACTGGTACAGGTAAATGTATATTAAAATTGGGAATGATTTAATATTGTTAAAGTGGTAGGTTAATCACTTTAAAGCTAAGATGAAAGTTATAGGCAAAAGTAGTAAAATAATTGTATATAACTATAATAATTTGTTAAGCGACACAAGATAAAAAATGTAAATTGTGACATCAAAAACATAAAATGGGAGGGGAATAAAATGTAGAGCTTTAGAATGTGTTCAAAATTAAGTTATTGACTTAAAATAGACCATTATCAATATGTTGTTTTATGTATGCCTCAATAATCACAAAGCAAAAATCTATAGAAGACACACAAAAGATGAAGAAAAAGGAATCTAATTACCACTAAAGAAAATAATCTAATCACAAAGGAGAGTGTGAGAAGGAAAAACAAAGGAACTATTAAATAGCTATAAAACAATTAGTAAAATGATGTAAGTGCATACCTGTCAACAATTGCTTTAAATGTAAAAAGACTACTTCTTCAATCAAAAGAGTGTGCTCAGTGAATAAAAAAAATACCCATCTATATGCTGTCTACGAGAAACTCATTTCAGATGTAAGGTCACACACGGACTAAAAGCGAAAAGACAAAAACAATATACTCCATGCAAATAAAAACCACAAGAAAGCTGGAGTAGCTATACTTTTATCAGACAAAATAGACTTAAAGACAAAGACTAGAGAAAGAGACAAGGAAAGATATTCCATAATAATGAGACTAATCAAAGAAGAGGATCTAACACTTTTTAATATTTATACCCTTAAAGTAAAAGCACCTAAATATATGAAGCAACTATTAACATACCTAAATAGAGAAATAAACAAAAATACAATAATGGTAGGGAGCTTTAGTACCCCACTTTCAGCAATGGATAGATTATCCAGACAGAAAATCAGCAAAGAAACGTTGGCCTTAAATGACACAGTAGACAGGATAGTCTTAGACATACAGATTATTCCATCCAAAATCAACAGAATACACATTCTTCTCAAGAATACATGGAATATTCTATAGAATAGATCAATAGTAGGCCACAAACAAGTCTTAATAAATGTAATAATAAGAATTAAATCATATCGTTTCTCCTCCAATCACCAAGATATTGAACTAGAACTCCATGACAAGAAGAAAACTTGAACATTCACAGAAACTTGGAGGAAAATAACATGCAACTGAACAACTAATGGATCAAAAGAATTCAAAAGAGAAATATAGAAATATCTTGACACAAATACAAATAAAAATATAACATACCAACACTTATCAAATGCATCAAAAGCATACCTATGAGAGACGTTCACAGCACAAACTGTCTACATCAAGAAATAAGATAAATCTTAGACAATCTAACTTTGCACTTTGAAGAACTAGAAAAGAGAACAAATGAAGCAAAGGTAATGGAAGAAAGAAAATAAAGATCAGAGTGGAAATAAATGAAATTGAAACTAAAAAGACAACATAAAAGTTCAATGAAATTAAGACCTGTTTTTTTAACAATAAACAAAATTCACAAACCTTTACTTATGTAGACACACCAAGAAAAAAAGAGATTTCAAATCATATAATAAAAGATGAAAAAGGAGATGTTACAACATATACCACAGCAATATGAAGACTCATAAGAAACTACTATGAGCAATTACCATATTTTTTAGATCATAAGATGCACCTAGGTTTTAGAGGAGGAAAATAGGGAAAATTTTTTGAAGCAAAAAATGTGGTAAAATATTTAATAACATAATATTACACCCATATAAATGTAAACAGAACTCAACAGCAGCATTAACAACCATTACTCCTCCCAAATTTGGGGGGCTCATCTTATAGTCCAAAAAATACAGTATATGTTGGCAAATTTGATACACCAGATAAAATGGATAAATTCCTAGAAACATACAGCCTACCAAGACTGGATCATGAAGAAATAGAAAACCTGAACAGACCAATACTATTAAGGAGATTGAATCAGTAGTCAAAAATCTCCCAAGGTACAAATGTCCACAATTAGGTGGTCTTACTTGTAGACTACCCAACATTCAGGGAATTAATATCAATACTCAAACTCTTGAGTATTGGTATTCAAAACCCCCAAAATAGAAGAGGCGGAACAACTCCCAAATGAATTTTATGAGGCCAGCATTACCCTGAGAAAAACTTGACAGAATGCCACAAGAAAAGAAAATTATAGGCCAATATCCCTGATGAAAGAAATGTAGATATAAAACTCCTCAAGAAAACCTCAGCAAACCAAATTCAGCAATTCAGTGAAAGGTTCAGACACCATGGTCAAGTGGAATTTATTCCAGGGATGCAACAATAGCTCAACATAAGCAAGTCAGCAAATATGATACACCACATTAGCAAAATAGAGGGAGAAAATTATATGATCATCTCAATAGATGTAGAAAAGCATTTAACAAAATTCAGCAGCCATTCCTGATAAAAATTCTTAATGAATTGGACATAGAAGAAACATATCTCAACATACAAAGGTCATATATGACAAGACCACAGGTAACGTCATACTCAGTGGTGAAAGGTTAGAAGCTTTTCCTCAAAGAATAGGAACAAGACAAGAATGGCCACCCTCACCACTCCTACTCAACATAGTACTAGAAGTCCTAGCCAGAGCAATCAGGCTGAAATAAGAAAAAAATCTCATTCAAATCAGGAAGAAAGAAATAAAAATTGTCTCAGTTAATAGATGGCATGATTTGATATAGAGAAAACCTAAAAGACTCCACCAAAAACCCTTAGAACTAATAAACAAATTCAGTAAAGTTTCAGGGTATGAATCAACATATGAAAATGAGCTGTGTTTCTATACATTAACAATGAATTATCAGAAAAAGAAATAAAGAAAATTCCATTTATGGAGCATCAAACCATTAAAATGTCAAATAACAAATTTAACCCAGGAGTTTATAAAAGATATGTACACTAAAACGATAACACATTGATGAAAAAATTATAGAGGAAACAAATAAATGAAAACATATCCTATGTATGTGAATTGGAAAAAATACCTTTGTTAAGATGTTCATAATACCCAGTCATTTATAGATTCATTGCAATTCCTATCAAAATTCCATCACATGTTTTTACAAAACTAAAAAAAATCCCCAAACCGGTGTGAAACAATATATTACATAGCCAACGCTATTCTGAAAAAGAAGAACAAATCTGGAAGTATCATATACTTCCTCACTTCAAACTATATTACAAAGTTACAATAATCAAAACAATGTGGCACTATCACAAAAAAAGATACATAGACCAATGGAACATAATTGAGTGCCCTGAAATAAACCCTAACATACATGGTAAAACTAACATTTGACAATGACATTCAGATACTTAATGAAGAGAACATAGTCTCTTCAATAAATGGTATTGGGAAAACTGGATTCCTATCTTATACTACTTACATAAATTAACTTGAAATTCATTAGAGACCAAAATGTATGACCTGAAACCATAATACTTCTACAATAAAATAAGGTAAAATCTCCTTATCATCAGTCTTGGAGATTGATTTCTGGTTTTGACACCAAAGGTAAGGCAACACAAGAAAAAAGTGGGATCACATCGAACAAAAAAGCTTTGCACAGCAAAGTTAACAATCAAGAAAGAGAAAAGTATCCTACTGAATGGGAAAAAATATTTGCAAATCATATATCTTATAAGGGGTTAATATGCAAATAGTATAAAGAACTCATGTAACTCAATAGTAAAAAAAACAACAAACAACTTAATTAAAATTTTTTAAATGAGTAGAGTATCTGACTAGGCATTTCCCAAATAAGACATATAGATGACCAATAGGTACATGAAAAAAGAACCATCACTAATCATCAGGAAATGCAAATCAAAACCACAATGAGATATTGCTTCACATCTGTTAAAATGATTAGTTTGACATTATTAGTTAAAATGATCTGTTAACACCTCCAGCCAAGATGGAGGTATAGATAGAAATACTCCACTTCCTCACACAACCAAAAGAAGGAGAACAACCAATTTAAAAACCAACAACCAGGACCACCAGAAAATCAAACTGCACAGAACTCTGACAACCAAGGAGTTAAAGAAAGATTCATCCAGACCAGTAGGAGAGACAGAGAGGACCCCCAGCAAGGCAGTGGACCATAGGGGCAAGGCAGGGGATGGCTGACCAGAAAAACCAAAGACTCAAAACCTCCAGCTTTATAATTCTGTGGGGCTTGTGAAGGCAGGAGACAGTCCCAGTCTCACAGGAGAGTGTTTTTTGAGAAGCCCACAGGATCCTAGAACATCACAAATCCACCCACCTGGGAATCAGCACCTGAAAGGGCACACTCCAGTTGAAGCAAGGAAAGTGATGGAAAGTGGGGCTGGAGCGGAGTGAGCAAGTGGTATTGTTCCCTCTCTGACCCCTCCCCCCATACAGTGCCACAACACAGCAAAGAGGGTTGCCCTCCCCTGGCGAATGCCTAGGGCCCCACCCACTACAACATAATAGGTGTGCTAAGACAAAGAAATATGGCCCAAATGAAAGAACAGATCAAAACTCCAGGAAAAGAACCAAGTGACGAGGAGACAACCTGTCAGATGTAGAGTTCAAAACACTGGTAATCAGGATGCTGACAGAAATGACTGAATTCAGTCACAAAATGAAAGAAGAAATAAAGGCTCTACAAAGTGAAATAAAGAAAAATATACAGGGAAACAACAGTGAAGGGAAGGAAAGTGGGATTCAAACCAATGATTTGAAACAAAAGGAAGAAATAAACATCCAACCAGAACAGAATGAAGAAACAAGAATTTAAAAAAATGAGGAGAGGCTTAGGAACCTCGGACAACTTTAAGCATTTCAACATCTGAATCATAGGACTGTCATCAGGAGAAGAGGAAGAGCAAGAAATTGAAAACTTATTTGAACAAATAATGAAGGAAAACTTCCCCAATTTGGCAAAGGAAATAGACTTCCACAAAGCCCAGAGAGCCCCAAAGAAATTGGACCCAAGGAGGAACACACCAAGGCACATCATAATTAACTCACCCAAGATTAAAGATAAAGAAAGAATCTTAAAAGCAGCAAAGGGATAGGAGACATTTATCTACAAAGAGTGCCCATAAGACAATCAGCTGATTTCTCAAAAGAAAGCTTGCAGGCAAGAAGAGGCTGGAAAGAAGTATTCCAAGTCATGAAAGACAAGGACCTACATCCAAGATTACTTTATCCAGCAAAGCTATCATATAGAATGGAAGGGCAGATAAACTGCTTCCCAAATAAGGTCAAGTTAAAGGAGTTCATCATCACCAAGCCCTTATTATATGAAATGTTGAGGGGACTTATCTAATAAAAAGAAGATAAAAAATATGAACAGTAAAATGACAATAAACTCACAACTATCAAGAACTGAACCTAAAAAACAAAAACTAAGCAAACAACTAGAACAGGAACAGAATCACAGAAATGAAGATCACATGGAGGGTTATCATCAGGGAGTGGGATAATGGGGGGTAAAAGGTATAGGGAATAAGAAGCACAATTGGTAGGCATAAAACAGACAGGGGGAGGTTAAGAATAGTATAAGAAATAGAGAAGCCATAGAACTTATGTGTATCCCCATAAACATGAACTAAGGGGGGGGGGTGAATGCTGGAGGGTGGGGGCTGCAGGGTAGAGGGGGAATAAGGGAAAAACATTGGGACAACTGTTATAACATAATCAATAAAATGTACTTAAAATGGCTAACATCCGAAAGACAAGAAATAGTATGCTTTGGTGAGGATGTTAAAAATTAAAAATAGTACTACAATATGATCTAAAACATTCACTTTTGTATATCTGAAGAAAATTAAAACATTAATTTGAAAAGATCTATGCAACCCACATGTTCATTGCAGCATTATTTATGTTCCAAGATGTGGAAGGAACCTAAATGTCCATTGATGAATAAATGGATAAGGAAAATTAAAAAAATGTGACACACACATGCATGCAAAAGGAAATATTACTCAGCAATAAAAAAAGAAAATCTTGATATTCACCACATGGACGGACCTGGGGGGCATCATGCTAAGTAAAATAAGTTATACAGAGAAAGACAAATATTATGTAATGTCACTGACATGTGGAATCTAAGAAACCAAACAAAAATGACCCCATCCCCCAAAACTGAGCTCATGGATATGGAGACCAGATTGGTTGTTGCCAGACACAGGGGCATGGGAAGTTTGGATGAGTAAGGATTTGGGGAAATGAGCAAAGTGGGTCAAAAAATACAAACTTCCATTGTGAAATAAATAAGTCATGGGAACATAATGTACAGCATGTTACCTCTATTTAATAATACTGTGTGGTATATTTGAAAGTTGCTAAGAGAGAAGATCATACAAGTTCTCATCACAAAAAATGATTTGAAACTGTGGCTGGTTATGTGTGTTTACTAGGCATCGTGGTAATTTATTTCACAATATGTACAAATATTGTCATTGTTGTATACCTGAAACCATTGTCATGTCTCGATTTAAAAAGTCTTAAATTCATCTGATGGAATACAAACAAGTGAGGTAATATTGATGAAAGGACTGTGGAAACTGTAAAGCACCAAACAAATACCAGTTATTAATATGAGTGACAACCAAAAATACTATATGGTAACAACAAAGATGAGGACTACACTAATAATTGGATAAAAGAATCCTCAATAAACACTGATTAATAACTAGATAGATGGTCGCAGTAGAATCACAATACCAAAATGCGACAATGTCATAGAATCTTGCAGCTTCAGAAATACAAAAATTTGTGCAAGAAATGGCTACTCGAACTCCTATTCATTATTGGGATCTCCATGATTATTAGCCAATTAAGTGTATGCTTTGATTTTCCTTGTAGCAGGGTTTTTTCCTGAGCTTCATTTCTTCAGGTCAAAAATATGACCTCTGACTTTCAGAGCAGCTGTGTATATTTTTCTAAGATCAATAATGGGAAAACATCACAGGTAATGGCAAGTGGATGGGACAGTTCTACACAGTGTAAGTGATGACAAGTGACAAGTCAAAGGCTGATGAAAATGCAGCTGCCAGTTCATTTCACTGCTCAGTAACAAATGGCTCAGTTACTAAGAGAGCTAAGCTACTCCAGAGGATATCCCGACAGAAATACTCCTTAAAAAAATTATGATGGTGATATCCAAGGGGTAGACACGTTGCAGACCCTAAATATTTGTGTCTATCTGTTCAGAAATGGTCAGCTAAGAGAATTGTATTATTAGAGGGTAAACCTCTAATCATGGCTTTGACCACAGAGGCTAGAGGTGTTGGTGTTTGTTTCAAGACACTGAGTCTAGAGCTGCAGCCTGGTGTGTTGCTGGTGACTGCTGAAGAGGAGGGATTTAGCTCCTGGCAGAACATAAAGCCAGGCTGACAACAAAGCCTTCCTTTCAAGCTATCCAAATGAACACATTTCTAATCTGAAATTCAAATACTTGACAACAGAGAGCCTGTGAGCTGGGCTTTGAACAGGAAATTGCTTCATGGTTTTAGCATAATGAATTAGGCAGTTAGACTAAATCCATTTAGTAGGAAAGAAGGCTTTCACATGCTTTCTGAAAGGAATGGGGGGAGGACCTTCTTAATTTCCCCAGTTTTTCAGGACTTCCAGACACAAATGCTCCAAGTAAATTTTATCTGTTGTGTTCTGTGATTGGCATGTAAAAAGCCATCCTAGCCCCATGCTCAGAAATCATCTTTGTTAGAATATGCCATGCCTTTCAAGGGTGGGGAAACGGAAGGGGGTGCGTAAAATGTTAGGAGGGTCTCATCCTTCTGTATCCAGCACTTTTCGAGACAGTGGTGAATGCATTTGAATTCTTAACACTGGCAGTGTTAAGTGCAGCAGAGAGAGTGCTGCACTCTTCTAGGGAGCAGGGGAGGGTGTGGAGGAAAAAAGCAAGCTTGCAAAGCAGGCTCTCCAGCATTCCCAGTCATGGCGCTGAGAAGCACGCCTCTAGCTCTCTCTCAGACCTGAACTCAGAAGCAGGCCATTCCATCAGCTGGCACTGAGAGGAAAGAAGCAGCAGTGACACTTTCAGAGCAGCCAGGGGGAGGGCTACTATTAGGGGAAGGAGGCTGACCTTGAGACAGCCTGATGATAGCCGATCTCAGGAAGGAGAGAATGAGAGAAAATAATTTTTAAAGAAACCAAAAGGAAAAGCAAAGTGATAACAGCATAGACAAAAAGACAAAAACCCTGGGAGGGGACTGAGTTAAATCCTGCCCTGGACAGGTTTGCCAGAGGAGGGCTGACCAGTAGGAACCAAGGCCCAGGCAGCATTTCCCAACCATGTAGAATATGGACACGGCTGTGTGGGGCGCTGCCTCTGAGCTTGGGCCAAGACAGCAAAGGGGACAGCATTCTGTGTAATAGCTTTTCCACCAGAGCAGACAAATACATAGCAAGGCCTGACATCTTTGCATTCACAACTTGCTAGGTAATATACTCAAAGCATTTCCTGCTCCCCACCGCTATGGAAACAAGATGTAAATAAATATGGTTTCTTTTTAGCCCTTGTTTTCCACTTTCCTGTCAAAGGGAACAGTAAAGTCCTTCCAGTTGGCATGGTGATGAAGACACTGTAACAGATTACATTACAAAGAGATGACTTAAAAACCATTGCTATGTGCCAAGCATCTAATTCATGTCTACAGTTAAAAATAACAAAAGGATTGTATCCCAGTTTCCTCATTTCTAAGAAAGCATCCTTCTTGGCAGAGGATGGGAGGCCTTGGCACATAGGCAGACAGGCTATATGATCACCTACCTGAATGGACCCATGATGAAGTAAGCTAAGAAATACCGATGTTTAAACGCATCAGAACAGCTCTGATCTGGAATAGTAATGATCACCCCAGGAGCAGAATATGAATATTTAATGGATACTATGCCTCATGAGTTGTGCCGAAGCACCAGCCAGAGTTAGTCAAATTCATTCAGGATAGCACTGCAGCCCAAGGAGTGAGAGATGGGCAGAGAGGAGAGTTTAACAGTCAAGTAGCTTGCGTTTATCTAGGTAAAGCAGTACAGAATTCTAAATTTCTGCCTGCTGCCAGCCAGTGAGCTTTCCTACAGAACTATGTTCCGGAGCCTAGGAGCTGATGGCCGGCGAAGAGGCCGTTCATGCAAGGGCGCGTGCATGCAGCAGCAGGTCTCTGCCTGGTCCACGGAAACAAAAATCCCCTTACCTGGAGAAGTCTTCGATTTCATGGTAAGCAATAAAATGTAAAATGGTATCTGAGTTTTATCATGGAGTGGAGAGAAAGTTCCAAGGAGGGATTTCTTAAATCTAGATCCTCGTCGTAGATGCTGAGGATATCTTTGTGGACCCCTGAAAGTTCCGTGAACCCCAGTTCGAGGCCAAGCGCACGAGGATGCAAGGAGCTGGAAGATATGCATACACGGGGGGCAGTTGGGAGCACCAGAAACAGTGAAGGACTCTGAGCATTTTTCACACAAATTCTTGTTAAGGAGGAGTTGAAGAAAAGAGTAAGTGTATCCCCCTGGGGAACTGGGAGGGATTTGGCTTAAAAAGATCTGTTAAAAGCTCAATATTTCTTTCAGATCTAGTGATTTACCTTAAAATGTTTTGAGTAATTTATTTTCAATTCCAGTATGTTTGTTTTGATTTACGAATGATTTAAACTGACTTACTAAAGCTAGTTTGAGCCTCGGGAAGAGGTACCATGCTTACTCTGCAGCTTGGCTGCCTGCCTGTGGGCCACGTTCAAGTTAAGAAGCACGGACCTGGGGCCAGTTCTCGACGTAACGGTTACAAAGCCGCTAAAAGCCCAGCTCTGACTGTTGTTTCCTCATTCAGTCCTAATTCAAAGCAGTTATAGTAATCTAAGGAGAACACCCCCCTACTTCCAGCCTTTTAATGCTGCCTTAAAGAATTAACTGGGAGAAAACCACGATGACTTTAATCTTTGTCCCTACCCCAACTACTAGAGATTTAGCATCTCCTTTGGTTGATTCCCCAAATATGTAAAATACAGTAAAACAAATTTATTGCAAATGCAGATTTCCCCGTCCACTGAGGTTATCGTTCTCTCAGACCCCAAAGGAAACAACTGATTTTAATTAAGTGTAAGCGTGGGCACAGGACACGCCTTACAAGTAAAACATTGAGGAAAACCATCCAGTGTCTGCATGTTTGTTTCACAGGACAGTTTCCTGCTGGGTCCTGCCAGGTGGTCCCTCAGCGCAGGGATGGCAGAGTCCTGTCGGACCTGTGTGACAAACCCACTTGGTGGGCTGATAGAGGTTTTCCATTATTGCAACAAATAATTCTTCTTTAAAAGTGACAACAAAATATAAGAAAACAACAAATCAGTAAAATGTTAGCCATCTATTTATAGCATTCATTAAAGTTTTTAATGAAATAGTTAATATTTAGTGTTTACACATGGGCATTGTTACAAGTCACTTCTTCCTTTTCTTAATTAATTTCTTCAGTTATAAACTAGGAAGAAGAATACCCTTAAACTTAGCCATAACTTGAGTCCACCATATAGTCAGGGAAGGACTGGGTACACGACTTTCGTTTGTATACTGTTTTCATATACACACCCGTATAAGTTAATTCTAGTTTTCATTGTATAACTTTAACTTATTTTTGTTTTCTTGGGCTTACTCTAAGCAAAAATATCTATAAAAGTATAGTTTTGATATGGTGATGTGTTTCTAAGTATATTGAAATAGGTAAGTACACAACTATTAAAATATAAGATAGAAAAAATTTTTTCCGCCAGCCACCTGAATCATCCCGTGAAACCCATAACACACAAAAAACTGGCACCACCAGACAACATCCAGTCCTACCATGGCCAGTAAGGTATTAAACACAGAGGAAGAAGTGGGGTGGGATGGCCTA
>PVKM010045630.1:0-11928 GCA_004027735.1 Carollia perspicillata
CCCTTCACCTTTTTCACCCAACTCCCTAACATCTCTTCCATCTGGCAATCATCAGTCTGTTCTCTGCATCTATGAGTCTGTTTCTATTTTGTTTGTTCATTTATTTTGCTCTTTAGATTCCACATACAAAATTGCATGGTATTTGTCTTTCTCTGTCTGACTTATTTCACTTAGCATAATACACTCCAGGTCCATACAATTTATAAAAATGATAAGATTTCATTCTTTTTTATGGCCAAGTAATACTCATGCCATTGTACACATGTACCATTGCTTTTTTATCCACTCATTTACTGATGGGCACTTGGGTTGCTTTTGTATCTTGGCTATTGTAAATAATACTGTTATTCTTTTGAGTTAGTGTTTTGGATATCTATCAATATATACCCAAAAGTAGAATCACTGAGTCATAAGGCCATTCCAATTTTAATTTTTTGAGGAACCTCCATACTGTTTTTCACAATGGCTATACCAGTCTGCATTCTCACCAATAGTGCACTAGGATTCCCTTTTCTCCACATCCTCGCCAGCACTTGTTGTTTGATGATTTATTTATCATAGTCATTCTGACAGATGTGACTTTTTGTCTTAATTTTAAACTCCACTGTAATGAAATTTCCAAAGCAGAACAGTGATAATGCTAAAATAATTACATGTACCTTGGGGAATATATTAATGGTTCATGTCCAATCTTTTAAAGTACTAGTTTTATGCAATGTTTCAAGCTAACATAAAAGAGGCTATTGTGGTCAAAAGCAGGAGTGTATGAAGGCCCTTTCAGAAGACATTAGGGCTTCCAGTGAAGCAAGAACTACAGCTAGTTGGAGGAAGAGAAATGACAAAGAGAAGCCAAGATGTTTTATTTCCATCTTTGGGGAATGGTCTAATGTCTGTCTGCTAAGTCATCTACTCCATGACTGCACAATAAAATGAAAGTTCAGGGGGTCTAGATGCTACAGGGAGATACTTGCACCATTTTCCTGTTAATGGATTTTATTTTCATCCATATACCACTAAAGATACTGAAAATAAGATCTAAGACTTCCAATATCTACGTTTGTGCAGCACTAATCTTGATATTACAAACATTAAATCTATTAAATACTCCATTTATAAAGCATTATAAAAATTACTTAAATGATGGAACTTTCTTTTATTTTCCCCTTAGATTAAAAGACTGACATGACTCAGCAATTTTTGTTGCTACTCATAAAATCCCTGTGGTCAGTGCTTCTGTGGGTATTTGCTTGCATAAGACATGAGCTGTGATGGTGTGCAGGACTGTGGGCATCTGAGCATGAATCCACAGGCCAGCCTTCCTAGATGCTACCCAAAGGTCATGCCAGGTGCTCTGATTATCCTCCACTTATCTCTCTGCACCTTTATATTCTCAACTGTAAAAATAAAGACAAAGTTCTCTAGGTCCCAATACTGTTGTGAAAATTAAATTATAAATTTTTCCTGAAAATTAAATTATAAATGTTCTCTTTTGAACTTCCAGCCAAGATGGAAGCATAGGTAAGATACACTTTGCCTCCTTGCACATCCAAAACAAGGACAACAACAAATTCAAAAATAAAAAATAACCAGACCTGCCAGAAAATCAAACTGTAAGGAAGTCCAACAATCCAGGAGTTAAAGAAGAAACACTCATCCAGACTGGTAGGAGGGGCAGGCACGGTGGAGAGGACCTGTGGCAAGGTGGCAACTGGAGAACCAGAGCGGGCGAGATAGAGGCTGGTGGAGCGGGCAGTTCCACATTTGTGTGCAGATAAACCAGGAGGAATAACTGGGGAGAAGACAAATCACAAAGCCCAGGGTTCCCAGGTGGGAAAATAAAGCCCCAAAACCTGTGACTGAAAATACCTGTGGGGTTGAGAAGGTGGGAGAAACTCCCAGCTTCATGTGAGAGTTCACTGGAGAGACCCACAGGATCCTAGAACGTACACAAAACCACTCACCCAGGAATCAGCACCCGAAGGGCCCAGTTTGCTTCTGAGTAGTGGAGGAAGTGACCGAAAGAGCTGAGAGCTGAGCAAGTAGCATCGTTCCCTCTTGGATCCCTCCCCAACGGACAACACAACACAGCAACCTGGGTTGCCCCACCCTGGAGAACACCTAAGACTCCACCCCTTACTATGTAGCAGATGTGCCCAGACAAAAATATGGCCCACAGAAAGAACAGATCAAAATTCCAGAAAAAATACAACTAAGCAATGAAGAGATAGCCAGCTTATCAGATGCACAGTTCAAAACACTCATAATCAGGATGCTCACAGAAATGGTTGAGTATGATCACTAAATAGAGGAAAAAGTGAAGGCTATGAAAAGTGAAATTAAGGGGACCAACAGGAAAGGGAAGGAAACTGGGACTGAAATCAATGGTTTGTACCAGAAGGAAGAAATAAACATTCAACCAGAACAGAATAAAGAAACAAGAATTCAAAAAAGTGAGGAGAGGCTTAGAAACCTCTGGGACAACTTTAAACATTTCAACATCTGAATCTTGGGGTGATAGAAGGAGAAGAGGAAGAGCAAGACATTGAAAACTTATTTGAAAACTTAATGAAGGAGAACTTCCCCAATCTAGCAAAGGAAATAAACTTCCAGGAAGTCCAGGAAGCTCAGAGAGTCCCAAACAAGTTGGACCTGAGGAAGCACGCACCAAGGCACATCATAATTACATTACCCAAGATTAAAGATAAGAAGAGAACCTCAAAAGCAGCAAGAGAAAAGGAGAGTTACCTACAAAGGAGTTCCCATTAGACTTTTAACTTATTTCTCAAAAGAAACCTTGCAGGCAAGAAGGGGCTGGAAAGAAGTATTCGAAGTCATGAAGGCAACAACCTACATCCAAGATTGCTCTATCCAGCAAAAGTGCCTCCCAGATAAGGTCAAGTTAAAGGAATTCATCATCACCAAGCTCTTGTTATATGAAATGTTAAAGGGATTTACCTAAAGAAAAAGGAGAAAATCAAATATGTGAACAGTAAAATGACAATAAACTCACAGCTATCAACAACCTAACCTAAAAAAACAAAAACAAAAATGAACAAAGCAAACAACTAGAATAGGAACAGATTCACAGAAATTGAAATCACATGGAGAGTTATCAGTGTGGAGGGGCTATGGGGAGAATGGGGGAAAAGTTATAGGGAATACGAAGCATAATGGTAGGTACAGAATAGACAGGGGGAAGTTATGAATAGTATGAAAAATGGAGAAGCCAAAAAACTTGTATGTATGACCCATGGACATGAAATAAGGTGGGGGAATGATGATGGGGGGATGTAGGACAGAGGGGGATAAAAGGGAGAAGAAAATGGGACAACTATAATAGCATAATCAATAAAATATATTAAATTTTTTTTCTTTTGTCCACTCCTCCACCTTTTCTTCACTAAGTAGCCCCCCACCTTCATAATACATCACTCTGAGCTCAGTTGAGGCTTTTTCAATTCTGAACTAGTTGCAACTCTACAACTATTAACTTGATCAGCACCCCCAAGGACCCCAGACTTAAAAGAAGAAAGGCTAATAAATTTTGTCTCTTTCATGTATCTCCCCCATCCCCTAATATATTGATGCCACTAACTGTCACTGTCAATACCAACATCACACCAGAGGAACAGAGATGAGGATCATACACAGATAAATCACTTGAAGGACTGGTCATTAGATGCCATCAGCAGCAGATCAAAGTCTTTACACTTGCCTCTCTCTCATACAAAATAAAAATGCTTCAGCTGCAAATCATTTTAATCCCTATCTCCAGCCTGTATCACAGTAAAAATCATACTAGGACCATTTATATTTCAATCTGTCCATTTCCCCTTGGCAAGCCTACATTACGAATGTTTCTACAGAAAAACAGGTGATGTAAAAAGTGTTTTTCTGAGCAACACAATGGGAAGCTTAAATGACTATTTTCTTTTTGTTACCATATTCACTGTGCTATATGTAGTCAATAATAAATAATCATAAAGGAAATATAATTATTTCAAGCAAAAGCCAAGCTTTGGTAAAAGATCCATAGACTGTTGGCACCAACCCCATTCACTTGAAAGGTAAGATGATTGGTATGAAGAAGCTAATCCTCAAATTGCAAGGCTAAGAGAGAGGCAGGCTGCAGAAATTAGCTCTCTGCTTTCAGGCTTGACTCTTAAACAGGAACTATTTTCAGTGCCAGTTAATAGTATCAAAGCCAGCGTAAGCAGGCACATGTAGGTAACATGCATGAGGCCAAAGGCACAGCCATCTTTGGATGAACAAGGGATCTCTTCTTGGATAGAGATTTACTTTAATTTGTTTCATTTATTGCCAATAAAGCCCCTCAAAGCCAACTGGACAGATACCTGCTAGACTCCCCCTAATGCTTGATAAGACCCAGAAATCCTCCTGGCCAAACTCAGCAGCAGCAGCCACTAACTCAGAACACCTCTAGATATTTTGTCGGAAACATTTGGCACATGGGAGAGTGCCTTCATGAAGCCAACCCTAGAATCCCATGAGCACAGTCAGGAATTTGCTTCAAGCAAGGATCCATAAAAACCACATTCTACAAGTGTATAAAACCAAAAATGTAAAACAAAAGAAATGCTATGGTCTACATCATCTCAATTTCAAAAATGTTTCTCTTTTTAAATAAAATTGGGGTCATATGATATACAGTATATATGCATTTAAAGAATGGTTATCACTAGTTAATAAAATGCAGGTGCTTTTCAGCAATGAACACGTATAACATTCATAATTGTAAAGCAACTATTTCTTAAAAAGAAAACTTATACATCAGATTGAAAATATTCACTCCATAACCGTTTTCTAAAAACTGTGTTCAAAAATCAGTGAAAGCGGGAGGAGGGGAAGCTGGGAAACGGCATAATATAAAAGAAATCCAGTGGCTTGCAGAAAAGAAGAATCTATAGAAAGACACATGCAAATTAAAAAGCCAATTTAGTTTATTCTAAGAAAAATGTAACATGGTCAACTTAGATGATTTAAAAAATAGTACCTACAATGTATGGAGAATTTAGTCTATCTCAGGCTCTTTGCTAGACATTTTACTTGAATCATCTACTAATCTTTTCAAGAATCCTTTAAGTTAAATGTTTTACAAATAAGGAAAGTGAAATTTGCAAAGAATAAATGACTCCTCCTTAGCCAAACATCAAGTAATTGGAAGAGCCATGTTTTAAACATGGTTCTTGTCCATCTTTACTGCATTTATAAATTTAATGAAGGATACTTAGAATATTCAGTAAACAAAAATATGATTTAATTTTATCTTATGAGCACATATAGCAAAGAATCAAGGAATATAACAACAGAGCAGCGGAACAGGAGAGCAGAAAGAAAAGAAGCAGAAGTGAGGTGGGCAATATTAGGTTCAAGTATTAGGTTCAATAATCCAGCAATCCCACTCCTGGGTATTTATCCAAAAGAACTAAAATTAGGATTTTGAAGAGATGTATACACCCCCATGTTTGCTGCAGCACTAGTCACAATAGTCAAGACGTGGAAACAATGTCCACTACAGATAAATGAATAAGGAAAATGTGGTATATACATACAATGGAATATTAGCCTTAACATACAGAAAATAAGATCTATAAAATCCATTATAGATTTTATCCAAGTTTTCTTTTTGTTCTACTACTTGATTAATTTCTAAAAATATTCTGCAAATGTTTTAATATGTACTCACTGAAGGGTATAAACTTTATAAAAATGCAGCCATTAACATTATTAGTTAAACCTGCTTTATACTAAGCTTACTTGATTTATCAAGGAAAAGTTTGAAGATCTCAGTTGTGTGTGTGTCTATTTTTCCCAATATATAAAAGTGTTGTATATTTGCCCTGGCCAGGTGGCTCTGTTGGTTGGAGTGTCATCTTGTATACCAAAAGGATGTGGATTTTGGTTCCTGGTCAAGGCACATGCCAGGGTTTTAGGTTCCATCCCTGGAAGGGGCTCATACTAGGGAGTAGCTGCCAATCAATGTTTCTCTCTCTCCCTCCCCACCCTCTCCTCTCCTTTCTTCTCCTCTCCTCTCCTCTCTCCCTCCCCCCTACCCACTTCCTCTCCCTTTAGAACCAATAAATATATCCTTGGATGAGGATTTTTTTTTTAAGTTTCATGATTTACACGGTTTAATGGTACTAACTAGGTGCATAATCGTTCCTATTATATTTCTGACGTGAAGTCTAGCTTTTTTAAGCACTCTGTTTTACATTCTTTGTTTTGCCCTGTGCCTTTGTCAACTTTTTGTGTTATTAATCTTTTTATTTAAATAAACCTGATAGATCTTTACCTATCTTTTAACTTTTAATTTATATGTATACTTTAAGTCCAGATATAATTGAATTTTATTTCTTAACCCAATCTGGGAGTCTTGATCTTTTAATAAAGAACTTTAATTTATTCTTTTTTTTAAATACAAGGAAATAAGGGTCACATTCTGCAAATGTGACAACATGGCTGAATCTTCAGGACATTATGCTAAATGAAATAAGCCGGTCATAGAAGAACAAAATACTTCATAAGTTTACTCCTGTGAGTTATCTGAAATAGTTAAATTCATAGACTCAGAGTGGAATTGCCAAGAGCTGGGAGGAGGGAAAATGGGGAGTCGCTAATCAATCAGCATAAACTTTTGGTTCAGCAAGACAATTTCCAGAGATGTGCCACCCAACATTAAACAATTATGCACTTAGTAATTTATGAAGATAGTAGCTCTCACATTGTGTTCTTATCACAGTAAAAGAAAAAAATGTAAAGGAGGCACTTGTCTTATCTGGGCCCCAGGATTATATATATTCTACACAGCTATGATTATGTGACTAACCCCTGTATACAGCTCTGATTCCTAAACCTCCAGCCTCCACTGTAGAAAGCATAGACAGAACAGGAAATAGTCTGTCAACTTCTGCACCAGGTACAGTAACTCTGCAATTGTTATTTGCAGCATCCCAGAAGAAATGAAACCAGCAGTTGAATTTTACAAACCTGCCACAGATTGTCTCATCTAGATCATCTTGCCTACAGGTATCTCAAATATATTTCCTATGCACTGGACTGGAACAGAAGATTTAATTAATTCTTTATTTCATAAATGTTAGCAATAGGAATTATTAAAACATTGATCATACTTACAAGATAGTCAAATCACAGGAAAAGATAACAGCCTAGGTACTGTGAATGTCATAGGTCCCAAATGGGGCCCATACACACAACTTAAACAGAAGACTAAGCAAGTGACCCTGGTCCGAGAACACACTTCTGATTTCTCACTTCTCTTCTAGATGTAAAATTCTGAATCTAAGTTCAACAAGACACTAGCAATACTGTTTTTGATTTTTTACCATTATCACTGTGAAAATATTGCCAGAGTTTCAAAGGGGGTTTGAATAAAAGACAAGGTTGATTTCTTTTAAATCTTATTTTACCCACAGGACAGTTCTTCACTATAATCTGAACAGCCTTTTCAAAAGGCCTCAGAAAGCATTGATATGTGGAGAGCTTTGAGAAAAGAGAATATCTTTCCATTTTGATTTTATTTAAAGTTGGTTCTCTGCATGAATAGAAATCAGGATTTTCAAAAGAATCCATGGATTCACTTCCACATGGCTGAAGATAAGAGCCATACACACCACCTGTGAGGCACTGTACCTGCGGGTAGGCTGATGATGTCAAATGGTCTGTCCCCACCTATGATCTGGAGCACCTCTTTAGCACACTTGCATATGACCAAAGGAAATATGTGCTGTGTACCAGGTTTTCTCAGTTTAAACAAGGCACTTTCCCATGTGGCTTAAATAGATGTATGGAGTATATACTTAGATCCTCTTTCTGCATCTATTCTAAAGAAAAATTAAAACATATAAATATAGTACTAATTTGCCACCTTGAAAAATACACAAAAAAAGTAGCCCTTTCTAAAGTACCACAGCCAGTTCCAAACTGTCCCCTGGCAACATCTTCAGTGCCTATGATTGGCACAGGACACAATACAAGTGAGCCATCCACGTCACAATTCAAATGAAAATACCAGCCATAGGTCAAACCTCAAAGCCAACCACTGACACACTTGGCCTCTGAGGTAGTTGCCTGGTTGCCTTCCAACTAATTAGAATACAAGTATCTTATTGTATGTGCTAAACCAGGAGGTCTTAACTAAAGAGATCAGTCTTTTCCACAGATAGAACCTGGATAATTCTACATTATCAACCATCTGCTCATTATCCTGTGTTCATACTGAGAGTATTTTTCCACTGTGTCTGAGTCATCTTTGCACCTTCCATAAAACACTCTCTACTTTCACAGTATGCATCCTCAGACAGTAGGTGCAAAACTCAATGAAAAATAATGATTAAATGAATGTGTGTTTTTAAGTTGAACTATATGAAGTTGATGATATTTGATGACTTTAATTCACAAAAAATGGCACTTTCAAATGGTTCAAACTAAACCTTAGCACATAAGTTTAGCTACAGAAATAAAAGCCAAAAAAACCGCAGAAACTTCTGTGGAGATAGAACTCTATGTTCCTGTGTACAACTGTTCTAATGCAAGTAGCCCAGGATGTTATGGCAGTTCCACAGTGTGAGGAATCCAGCCTTCTTCCATCTCATTTTCCTGCCACAAGAGATGACATACGTCCTCACATAGTCTAAGCTCTCAGCTCCACTTCCCAGCATTGCACCCACAATCCAGACACAGGAGATGAAGAGGGGACAGTGGAACACAAACCCTTAACCTTAAAATCAAGACCAGGAAGTTCAACCCGTGCACGTTCTGCTCATCTCCCTGGTCAGAACTTCCTAACGTGGCCACATCTAGCTGCACTGTGAAGTCAGTAATGCTATCTTTAGGTAGATAACCACATGCCCAGCAAAAATTAGGGTCTTATTACCAAATGAAAAGAGAACCTGCAATCTCTGTCACACACCTAGAGAAAGAATAGGAACTGTCACAAAATGCTACAGTTCTTATGGTGGATCATATAAAACTTACTGAATTGAAAAAGGCTCTGGAAAAGTATTTGAAAATATAAAATCTGAGTTATTCAAGCAAGGTTAAATTAAGAGGAAGTCAGCATTCTTAGTATATGTTAAGTTTCTAAGAAGCAGATACAGAACATGCACAAGTTCACTGATGGCTTAGAAAAACTCTGCCCTTTGGACAAAGCTGCCCTTTGTCAATCTAACAAACCCTGCGCATTCACTCTCTGTTCTCTCTTCCCCAATTTGTGAGACCATAGTTGGTGGCACAGCTTTTTCTTTTCCTGGTACTCAATTTAGGGTGAGCTGTAAAGAGTTTGTAGGATGTTCATGTTGTAAGAAATGAAATAAATCATATACTCAAGAACTCTTTATGTTTTTCCAAAACCATTTTGAGGCACTAAGACCCCAAGTTACCAGTGCCTCCTTCCCAGATCCCACAAGACTTTAACTAATTTTATTAAAGTAGTTTGAGTTACTGGGATAAAACTACCATGTAATCCAAAACAGATGATTGTCACACTGATTTGCCCCACTTTAGGAAAAAACTGTATGTAAAAAATAGTCTCCAAAGGTTTAGAAGAGGGGTCGCAAGGATATAAATATGACGACACATTTTCAGACACCAAACCACATGCATATTCCCTCCGCCCTCAACCACTACATGAGACCTGACATTTTCTCTACCCAACACTTCAGAAGAACATTACCTGAACTGATGAAAAGAACAGTGCACTGTGAAGTTTTCAGAAAATGTGGGCTCTCCAACACCAGACTTCTAACATCAAATCCCAATTCTATACTTAGCTAAGTAATCTCAAGCAATGTGCCTAATATTTTCCTTTGTGAACTTCAATCTCCTCAGCTATAAAGTAAGAATAATGAGAACGTGTACTTCATTGGTTTACTATGAGGGTTACACGCTCATAACAATGCCTAACAGATAGTAAGCATACGCTACTAAATACGAACCATGACAGCCTGGCAAGCTCTATGGCAGGAAGATACAACAGAAAGAAAAGGAAAACCCTTATTCCTCATGGGGAAGAGAAAAAGAGGTAGAAGAGAAGTGTGTCCCAATCTTCCCCTGTCCTCCCTTTGGAGTGATGATCATGTCAAAGGGAAAGGAGAACTTCAGCCCTTACGCCCCAGAGCATCCTAGAAAGGTCACATCTCGGGTTTTCCTACTCACCAATGCAGGGCACAGCTATATTGCTGTGGCTGCATGACGCAACCAGATGAAGGAGACATTTAAGTTGGGATCCCCCAAGATGACCTTGATACTCACGTGCTGAAAGCATAGTTACTTCAAAGTCTGACTGGAAAACTGCCAGATTAAAGTAGGGGGTGGTTGCTGTGGCAGTGGCTATGCAACTCTGTAGCAAGGACTGAGGATCACAGTCGGATACCAGTTCAGCTAGTTGGCAGAGGATTGTACAGTTCAGGAAAATCCAAGATGAACCTGAGCCAGTTGGAGCATGCTTGAGCTCCGAGATGTACAACGTAAGTCACTGAACCACATATGCCTACAGGAAAAGCCACTCATGTGGGCCGGGAACACTGCTCCCAAAAGAAAGGAAGCAGCATATAGAACACCAAAGTATCCTTGCCACCATGAAACTATTTCACCACAGTCATTCTCTCCCACACCCACGTACACAGATACCATCTACACACTTCCTCTGCACATGTGAGGTAAAAAAGGTGACCACTCGCTCACCACATAATTGAAACACAATATGTTGACAGGGTCTTGAGAGAGGAATGTTCCTATGATTATATGTTAAAAGTATGAAGATAAAATCATTCATTCATCAAACAATAGGAGTCCTATGGGAATATAGAAGCGAACAAATACAACTTAGGAATCAGCATCAAACTTATCATTTGAAGATACAGGCCTTCTAAACTCTTCTAAACAATTCCTGATGAGAGTATGAATTTGGTACAATGCTTCAGAAAACTATTTGGCACTATCTCCTAAAGCTAAATAATGTCTATCCCAATTAATCAGCAATTCCACTCCTAGGTATTAACCCAAGAGAAATTAGTGTTTTTGTCCATTAAAATACAAGAGCAAGAAAATTTATAGCAACTTTATCCATAATACCCAAATACTAGAAACAAACCAAATGCTTATCAATTGAAAATGGATAAATAATTATGGGAAATTATTCAGTGTAACACTATTTACGAATAAAACATGAACTCCTACACTTGGCAATATACATAAATCTCATCTACATTATGATGAGTGAAAGAAGAGTTGAAAGAATACACACTGTACAAAGTTAAAAAATATAAAATTAATACATGGATATGAGAACAGAACAGTGCCTACCTGGGAGGAAAAAGTGAGCAGAGGAGAGGAAGTATTCACTAGAAGGAGGCATGAGGGAGCCTACTAGGTTGTGGAAATGCTCTGTGACTTCATCTCAGGGGCAGTTACACACAGGCACACACATACGTGCTGAAAGACCTTATATCTCAATTGAGGAAGCAAGGTCTTTAGTGGTGAGAGGAGGGTCATCAGTATTATTATGTTACCCAAAAAAGGATGCTCTGTACCCAAAAGACTCTTATCTAATGCACTCCGGAGATACATGCAGACTTCTCCCTGGGCACCTCTGATAGAGATTCCCTCGTTATTTACCTGGGCCACCTCTACATCCATTTCATTAGCTGCCATGGGATGGGCAACTGAGAAAATGTAGGCTACTCTGACTAAAGACTAAATCAATTTAAAAATGTTATTATCCTTTAAATAAAAGATCGAAGTAATTCTTTTAAAAGTGTGAGATGAACTGGAGATCATTATGCTAAGTGAAGTAAACCAGGTGGTGAAAGACAAATACCACATGATCTCACCTAAGTGGAACCTAATTAACAAAACAAACAAGCAAGCAAAATATAACCAGAGACCTTG